>CM062481.1:4302345-4307809 GCA_031479575.1 Coregonus ussuriensis
AGAGTAGAGAGAGAGGAGAAGAGAAGAGTAGAGAGGATAAGAGAAGAGTAGAGAGAGAGGAGACAAGAGTAGAGAGAGAGAGGAGAAGAGAAGAGTAGAGAGAGACGAGAAGAGAAGAGAGAGAGAGGAGAAGAGAAGAGAGAGAGAGAGAAAAGACAAGAGTAGAGAGAGAGAGGAGAAGAGAAGAGACGAGATAGAGAAAAGACAAGAGTAGAGAGAGAGAGAGAGAGAGAGAGAGGGGGGGAGTAGAGAGAGAGAGAGAGAGAGAGAGAGAGAGAGAGAGAGAGAGAGAGAGAGGAGAGAGAGAGAGAGAGAGAGAGAGAGAGAGAGAGAGAGAGGAGAAGAGAGAGAGAGGAGACAAGAGTAGAGAGAGAGAGGATAAGAGAAGAGTAGAGAGAGAGGAGACAAGAGTAGAGAGAGAGAGGAGACAAGAGTAGAGAGAGAGGAGACAAGAGTAGAGAGAGAGAGGAGAAGAGAAGAGACGAGAGAGAGGAGACAAGAGTAGAGAGAGAGAGGAGAAGAGAAGAGTAGAGAGAGAGGAGACAAGAGTAGAGAGAGAGAGGAGAAGAGAAGAGTAGAGAGAGAGGAGACAAGAGTAGAGAGAGAGAGGATAAGAGAAGAGTAGAGAGAGGAGACAAGAGTAGAGAGAGAGGAGACAAGAGTAGAGAGAGAGAGGAGAAGAGAAGAGTAGAGAGAGAGGAGACAAGAGTAGAGAGAGAGGAGAAGAGAAGAGTAGAGAGAGAGGAGAAGAGAAGAGTAGAGAGGATAAGAGAAGAGTAGAGAGAGAGGAGACAAGAGTAGAGAGAGAGAGGAGAAGAGAAGAGTAGAGAGAGAGGAGACAAGAGTAGAGAGAGAGAGGAGAAGAGAAGAGTAGAGAGAGAGGAGAAGAGAAGAGTAGAGAGGATAAGAGAAGAGGTAGAGAGAGAGGAGACAAGAGTAGAGAGAGAGGAGAAGAAAAGAGTAGAGAGAGAGAGAGAGAGAGAAGAGAAGAGTAGAGAGAGAGGAGAAGATGCAGCAGTAGAGAGAGAGAGGAGATGCAAGAGTAGAGAGAGAGAGGAGAAGATGAAGCAGTAGAGAGAGAGGAGAAGATGAAGCAGTAGAGAGAGAGGAGAAGAGAAGAGCAGAGAGGATAAGAGAAGAGTAGAGAGAGAGGAGACAAGAGTAGAGAGAGAGAGGAGAAGAGAAGAGTAGAGAGAGAGAGAGAAGAGAAGAGAGAGAGAGAGAGGAGAAGAGAAGAGAGAGAGAGAGAAAGAGAGAGTAGCAGAGAGAGAGGAGTAAGAGAAGAGGATAGAGACGACAAGAGGAGAAGAGAAGAGATAGATGAGAGAGGAGAAGAGAACTAGAGTAGAGAGGATAAGAGAGCAAGTAGAGAGAGAGGAGACAAGAGTAGAGAGAGAGAGGAGAAGAGAAGAGACGAGAGAGAGGAGGACGGAAGAGAGAGAGAGAGAGGAGAAGAGAAAGAGAGAGAGAGAGGAGAAGAGAAGAGTAGAGAGAGAGAGGAGCAAGAGAAGAGATGAGAGAGGAGACAAGGAAGAGTAGAGAGAGAGAGAGGAGAGAGACGGAGAGAGGGGGAGGACAGTAGTAGAGAGAGAGAGAGAGAGAAGGGAGGGAGAGAGAGAGGAGAAGAGAGAGAGAGAGAGAGAGAGAGAGAGAGGAGATAGAGAGAGAGGAGATGAGAGAGAGAAGAGAGGAGAGAGAGAAGAGAGAGAGAGGAGACAGAGAGAAGAGAGAGAGGAGACAAGAGTAGAGAGAGAGAGAGGATAAGAGAAGAGTAGAGAGAGAGGAGACAAGAGTAGAGAGAGAGAGGAGACAAGAGTAGAGAGAGAGGAGACAAGAGTAGAGAGAGAGAGGAGAAGAGAAGAGACGGAGAGAGAGGAGACAAGAGTAGAGAGAGAGAGGAGAAGAGAAGAGTAGAGAGAGAGGAGAAGAGAAGAGTAGAGAGAGAGGAGACAAGAGTAGAGAGAGAGAGGAGACAAGAGTAGAGAGAGAGAGGAGAAGAGAAGAGACGAGAGAGAGGAGACAAGAGTAGAGAGAGAGAGGAGAAGATGAAGCAGTAGAGAGAGAGGAGAAGATGAAGCAGTAGAGAGAGAGGAGAAGAGAAGAGCAGAGAGGATAAGAGAAGAGTAGAGAGAGAGGAGAAGATGCAGCAGTAGAGAGAGAGGAGAAGAGAAGAGTAGAGAGGAGAAGAGAAGAGAGAGAGAGAGGAGAAGAGAAGAGAGAGAGAGAGAGAAAGACAAGAGTAGAGAGAGAGAGGAGAAGAGAAGAGTAGAGAGAGAGTAGAGAAGAGAAGAGTAGAGAGAGAGGAGAAGAGAAGAGTAGAGAGGATAAGAGAAGAGTAGAGAGAGAGGAGACAAGAGTAGAGAGAGAGGAGAAGATGAAGAGTAGAGAGAGAGGAGAAGAGAAGAGCAGAGAGGATAAGAGAAGAGTAGAGAGAGAGGAGACAAGAGTAGAGAGAGAGAGGAGAAGAGAAGAGTAGAGAGGAGAAGAGAAGAGAGAGAGAGAGGAGAAGAGAAGAGAGAGAGAGAGAAAAGACAAGAGTAGAGAGAGAGAGGAGAAGAGAAGAGTAGAGAGAGAGGAGAAGATGAAGCAGTAGAGAGAGAGGAGAAGAGAAGAGTAGAGAGGATAAGAGAAGAGTAGAGAGAGAGGAGACAAGAGTAGAGAGAGAGAGGAGAAGAGAAGAGTAGAGAGAGAGGAGAAGAGAAGAGAGAGAGAGAGAGGAGAAGAGAAGAGAGAGAGAGAGAAAAGACAAGAGTAGAGAGAGAGAGGAGAAGAGAAGAGACGAGAGAGAGAAAAGACAAGAGTAGAGAGAGAGAGAGAGAGAGAGAGAGAGAGAGGGGGGGGGAGTAGAGAGAGAGAGAGAGAGAGAGAGAGAGAGAGAGAGAGAGAGAGAGAGGAGAGAGAGAGAGAGAGAGAGAGAGAGGAGAGAGAGAGAGAGAGAGAGAGAGAGAGGAGGAGAAGAGAAGAGAGAGAGGAGACAAGAGTAGAGAGAGAGAGGATAAGAGAAGAGTAGAGAGAGAGGAGACAAGAGTAGAGAGAGAGAGGAGACAAGAGTAGAGAGAGAGGAGACAAGAGTAGAGAGAGAGAGGAGAAGAGAAGAGAGGGGAGAGAGGAGACAAGAGTAGAGAGAGAGAGGAGAAGAGAAGAGTAGAGAGAGAGGAGAAGAGAAGAGTAGAGAGAGAGGAGACAAGAGTAGAGAGGAGAGAGGAGACAAGAGTAGAGAGAGAGAGGAGAAGAGAAGAGACGAGAGAGAGGAAGACAAGAGTAGAGAGAGAGAGGAGAAGAGAAGAGTAGAGAGAGAGGAGAAGAGAAGAGTAGAGAGAGAGGAGAAGAGAAGAGCAGAGAGGATAAGAGAAGAGTAGAGAGAGAGGAGACAAGAGTAGAGAGAGAGGAGAAGAGAAGAGTAGAGAGGAGAAAGAAGAGAGAGAGAGAGAGAGGAGAAGAGAAGGAGAGAGAGAGAGAAAAGACAAGAGTAGAGAGAGAGAGGAGAAGAGAAGAGTAGAGAAGAGAAGAGTAGAGAGAGAGGAGAGAGAAGAGTAGAGAGGTGAGAGTTGTGTGTGTGGAGAGAGAAGGTAGAGGTGTGAGAGTGTTGTGTTGTGTGTGAGTGTGGAGGACAAGAGGAGAGAGAGAGGAGAAGAGAAGAGTAGAGAGAGAGAAGAGTAAGTAGGTGACGTGGGGGTGGAGAGAGAGTGTGTGGTAGATGTAGAGAAGGTGTGAGAGAGTGTGGAGAGAGTAGGTGGTGAAGTGGGGTAGAGAAGAGTAGAGAGGTGAGAGAGTTGTGGAGAAGAGTGGAGAGTACGTGTGGTGATGTGTTGAGTTGTGAGAGAGATAGCGGAGACAAGAGGTAGAGAGAGGGAGAGAGGAAGAGAGTAGTTGAGAGAGTGGGAGGAGAGAGGAAGAGTTAGAGAGGAGAGAGTGTGGTGAAGAGGAGAGAGAGAGAGAGAGAAGAGAGAGAGAGAGAGAGAGGAGGAAGAGAGAGAGAGAGGAGTACAAGAGTAGAGGAGAGAGATTGTGGAATGAAGAGAGTGTGGTGTTGTGTTGTTGTTGGAGAGGAGAGAGACTAGAGTGAGGAGTAGAGGAGAGAGAGAAGGGAGTGAAGAGTAGAGAGAGAGGAGAGAGTAGAGAGAGAGAGGAGAGAGATTTTGAGACGGTGGGAGAGAGTGAGACGTGTAGAGTGGTGTGAGAGATGCTGGGAGTCAGAGAAGAGTGGTGTCTTGTGGTGTGTAGTGTGTGGAGAGAGAGAGGAGAGAGAAGAGAGACGGGAGAGAGGGAAGAGTAGAGAGACCGAGTGAGAGGAGATGACGTAGTGTGTGTGGATGTTGAGTTGAGAGAGTGGAGACATAGTAGATAGCAGAGAGGATAAGTGAAGAGAGAGGTGGAGGTGACAAGAGTAGAGAGAGAGAGTTGAGACAAAAGAGTAGAGAGAGATGTTGAGGAGAAGAGAGAGTGAGAAGAGAGGAGAAGAGGAGAAAGAGTAGAGAGAGAGAGGAGAAGAGAAGAGTAGGAGAGAGAGGGAAAGAGAGTAAGAGGGTGCTAGAGAGCGAGAGGAAAAGACAAGTGAGTAGAGAGTGTAGAGAGATGAGACCAGAGGGGGGGGAGTAGACCTGAGAGAGAGTTGAGAAGAGAAGAGTACGAGAGAGAGGAGACAAGGAGAGTAGAGAGAGAGAGGAGAGAGAGCTAGTATGAGAGTTGAGAGGAAGGAGAAGAGTAAGAGTAGAGAGTAGAGAGGAGACAAGAGTAGAGAGAGAGAGAGGATAAGAGAAGAGTAGAGAGAGAGGAGGAGAAGAGAAGAGTAGAGAGGATAAGAGAAGAGTAGAGAGATGAGAGGAGACAAGAGTAGTAGAGATGAGAGAGAGAAAGAGAAGAGTAGAGAGAGAGAAGAGTAAGAGATAGAGTAGAGGAGAGAGGGGGGAAGAGAAGAGTAGAGAGGATAAGAGAAGAGTAGAGAGAGAGGAGACAAGAGTAGAGAGAGAGAGGAGGGAAGAGAAAAGAGTAGAGAGAGAGGAGAAGAGAAGAGAGAGAGAGCGAGGAGTAGAGAAGAGAAAAGAGAGAGTGAGAAAAGACAAGAGTAGAGAGATGGAGATAAGGAGAAGAGAAGACGGACCCAAGAGTGAGAGAGAGAGAAAAGACAAGAGTAGAGAGAGAGAGAGAGAGAGAGAGAGAGGGTGGGAGGGGATACACGGAAGAAAGTATGAGAGAGAGCGTGAGAGAGAGAGTTAGAGAGAGGAGAGAGAAGAGAGAGAGAGAGAGATAGAGAGAGAGAACGAGATAGAGGAGAGAGAGAGAGTTGAGAGAGAGACAAAGAGAGGAGAAGAGAAGAGAGAGAAGAGACAAGGTAGAGAGAGAGAGAGAGACGTGGAGAGAGAGATGAGAGAGAGAGAGAGAGAGAGACAAGAGTAGAGAGAGAGAGGAGAGCTGAGAGAGACGAGGAGAAGAGAGAGGAGAGTAGAGAGAGAGAGAGAGAGAT
>CM062481.1:4308309-4310809 GCA_031479575.1 Coregonus ussuriensis
TAGGCTATTGTCGAGGTTAAGGTTCTAGCTCAGGGGGAAGAATTGGAAGCTGCACAAAGGAGAGGTCAGGAAAACCAAACCAGTCCTGAATGGCATCCTATTCCCTATATAGTGCACAACTTTTGCTACAGCCATATGGTTCCTGGTGAAAAGTAGTGTCCTATATAGGGGATAGATTGCCATTTGGGATGCAGGCCCACCAGTGAGGGGACTTCTGATTGAAGTAGGGGGAGTAATGGGTGGAGGTGTCTGGGTTTTCAATAGCTCTCTCTCTCTCCTTGTGCTAGGGTTTGTTGGATGGTGGTAAACTGAAGCTGCGTCTAAAATGGCACCCTATTCCCTACGTAGTGTACTCTACGCCCAGTAGAGTAGTGTTCTATATAGGGAATAGGGTGCCATTTCAGACACATTTTAACTAAATCTCCTCACACCATTATCTTTTTCTCTGTCCAACTCCAATGTCTTCATTATTTCATTATTTATTACTTATTCTAGTATGTTCTTCGGCATTAACGGGTAACTATTTAATTGTCTATCAGTGTGATTGATTCAGCAGCAATGTGATGTCTATCAATGTAACCGGCAAGTTATTAAAGAGACAACTGAATATTTCTACAGCCTCCAGGCGAGAAGGATATCATTATTTTCTAGTGGATTTAATTATACACTACAGTGGCCATGATGATTTGGTGGAGCTACTAAAATGCCTTGTTCAGTGGGGGAAAAAAGTATTTAGTCAGCCACCAATTGTGCAAGTTCTCCCACTTAAAAAGATGAGAGAGGCCTGTAATTTTCATCATAGGTACACGTCAACTATGACAGACAAAATGAGGGAAAAAAATTCCAGAAAATCACATTGTAGGATTTTTTATGAATGTATTTGCAAATTATGGTGGAAAATAAGTATTTGGTCAATAACAAAAGTTTCTCAATACTTTGTTATATACCCTTTGTTGGCAATGACACAGGTCAAACGTTTTCTGTAAGTCTTCACAAGGTTTTCACACACTGTTGCTGGTATTTTGGCCCATTCCTCCATGCAGATCTCCTCTAGAGCAGTGATGTTTTGGGGCTGTCGCTGGGCAACACGGACTTTCAACTCCCTCCAACGATTTTCTATGGGGTTGAGATCTGGAGACTGGCTAGGCCAATCCAGGACCTTGAAATGCTTCTTACGAAGCCACTCCTTCGTTGCCCGGGCGGTGTGTTTGGGATCATTGTCATCCTGAAAGACCCAGCCACGTTTCATCTTCAATGCTCTTGCTGATGGAAGGAGGTTTTCACTCAAAATCTCACGATATATGGCCCCATTCATTCTTTCCTTTACACGGATCAGTCGTCCTGGTCCCTTTGCAGAAAAACAGCCCCAAAGCATGATGTTTCCACCCCCATGCTTCACAGTAGGTATGGTGTTCTTTGGATGCAACTCAGCATTCTTTGTCCTCCAAACACGACGAGTTGAGTTTTTACCAAAAAGTTCTATTTTGGTTTCATCTGACCATATGACATTCTCCCAATCCTCTTCTGGATCATCCAAATGCACTCTAGCAAACTTCAGACGGGCCTGGACATGTACTGGCTTAAGCAGGCGGACACGTCTGGCACTGCAGGATTTGAGTCCCTGGTGGCGTAGTGTGTTACTGATGGTAGGCTTTGTTACTTTGGTCCCAGCTCTCTGCAGGTCATTCACTAGGTCCTCCCATGTGGTTCTGGGATTTTTGCTCACCGTTCTTGTGATCATTTTGACCCCACGGGGTGAGATCTTGCGTGGAGCCCCAGATCGAGGTAGATTATCAGTGGTCTTGTATGTCTTCCATTTCCTAATAATTACTCCCACAGTTGATTACTTCAAACCAAGCTGCTTACCTATTGCAGATTCAGTCTTCCCAGCCTGGTGCAGGTCTACAATTTTGTTTCTGGTGTCCTTTGACAGCTTTTTGGTCTTGGCCATAGTGGAGTTTGGAGTGTGACTGTTTGAGGTTGTGGACAGGTGTCTTTTATACTGATAACAAGTTCAAACAGGTGCCATTAATACAGGTAACGAGTGGTGGACAGAGGAGCCTCTTAAAGAAGAAGTTACAGGTCTGTGAGAGCCAGAAATCTTGCTTGTTTGTAGGTGACCAAATACTTATTTTCCACCATAATTTGCAAATAAATTCATAAAAAATCCTACAATGTGATTTTCTGGAGAAAAAAAAATCTCAATTTGTCTGTCATAGTTGACGTGTACCTGTGATGAAAATTACAGGCCTCTCTCATCTTTTTAAGTGGGAGAACTTGCACAATTGGTGGCTGACTAAATACTTTTTCCCCACTGTAAGAGTCTGAATAACACACACACACACACACACACAAAAGCCAGCACAGGTCTCTCAAGATTCACTTCGAAATTGGACAGCCGAGGACATCGGGAGATGCCTTCAACAGCTGCCAACAGCAGCAACAGCAGAAACAGCGAGCGCTATTACCATGAAGTAGGCTTGGATTTTGCTAGGGCATG
>CM062481.1:4313309-4340809 GCA_031479575.1 Coregonus ussuriensis
CTTGCATAGTGGAGTCTTTTGTTTAGACATGTAGCTAGCTGAGCCTCCTGAGTGGTGCAGCGGTCTAAGGCACTGCAGGCGTCACTACAGACCCGGGTTCGATCCCAGTTCAAATGCCTCTCCTGTTAAGTAGTGATGTGCGACATATGCCTAGTTTCACTGAAACAAGTCACATATGTTCCGTGATTCATCCGATAACATTAAGCAGTTTACCACATAAATCACCGGCTTCATTAGTAAGTGCATCGACGATGTCCTCCCCACATTGACAGTATTTACATATCCCAACCAAAAGCCATGGATAACAGGCAATATCCGCACAAAGCTAAAGGCTAGAACTACCGCTTTCAAGGAGCGAGACCGGATGCTTATAAGAAATCCCGTTACGGCATCCGACGAGCCGTCAAACAGGCAAAGCGTCAATACAGGACTAAGATCAAATCTTTCTACGCCGGCTCTGACGCTCGTCGGATGTAGCAGGGCTTGCAAAACGATCACGGATTACAAAGGAAAACCTGCCGCGAGCTGACCAGACGAGCTAAATGTCTTCTATGCTCGCTTCGAGGCAAGCAACACTGAACCATGCATAAGACCACCAGCAGTTCCTAACTGAATGTGAGTAAGACCTTTATACAGGTTAACATTCACAAGGACGCGGGGCCAGACGGAATACCAGGATGCGTACTCAGAGCATGCGCTGACCAGCTGGCAGGTGTCTTTACAGACATTTTCAGCCTGTAGTATGTAAATGTTTCAAGCAGACCACCATAGTCCCTGTATCCAAGAACCCCAAGGTAACCTTTCTAAATGACTATCGCCCCGTAGCACTCACATCTTTGAAAGGCTGGTCATGGCTCACGTCAACACCAGCATCCCAGACACCCTGGACCTACTCCAATTCGCATACCGCCCCAACAGATCCACACTGTTGGGCGATTAGGCCTGGCTCGCAGTCGGCGTTCCAATTCACTCCACACTGCCCTCTCCCTCCTGGACAAGAGGAACACCTATGTGAGAATGCTTTTAGTCCCCTCCTTTTGTCCCTGTTCACACACGACTCCGCAACACCATAATTTAAATTGCTGATAACACGACGGTGGTAGGCCTGATCACCAAGGACGATGAGAACACCTATAGAGAGGAGGTCAGTGACCTGGCAGTGTGGTGCCAGGACAACAACCTCTCCCTCAACGATGAGACAGCCTATAGGGAGGAGGTCAGAGACCTGGCAGTGAGGTGCCAGGACAACAACCTCTCCCTCAATGATGAGACAGCCTATAGGGAGGAGGTCAGAGACCTGGCAGTGAGGTGCCAGGACAACAACCTCTCCCTCAACGTCAGCAAGACAAAGGAGCTGATGGTGGACTACAGGAAACGGAGGGCCGAGCACGCCCCCAGCCACATCGACGGGGCTGTAGTGGAGCGGGTCAAGAGCTTCCAGTTCCTCGGTGTCCACATCACTAAGGAATGAACATGGTCCACACACACCAACACCGTCAAGACGAAGGTACAACTACGCATCTTCCCCCTCAGGAGAATGACATTTTTTTGAAAAGTTCTACAACTGCACCATTGAGAGCATCTTGACTGGCTGCATCGCCGTTTGGTACGGCAACTGCTTGGCATCCAACTGCAATGCGCTACAGAGGGTAGTGCGTACAGCCATGTACATCACTGGAGCTGAGCTCCCTGCCATCCAGGACCTTTATACCAGGCGGTGTCAGAGGAAGACCCTAAAAATTATCAAAGACTTCAGCCACCCAAGTCATAGACTGTTCACTCTTCTACCGCACGGCAAGCGGTACTGACGCACCAAGTCTGGAACCAACAGGACGCTAAAGAGCTTCTACCCCCAAGCCATAAGAATGCTAAATAGTTAACCAAATAGCTAGCCGGACTGTCTGCATTGACCCTTTTTGCACTAACTGTTTTGACTCACCACATACGTTGCTGCTACTGTCTACTATCTATCCTGTTGCCTAGTCACTTTACCCCTACCTACAGTATACTGCTGCTACTGTCTATTATCTATCCTGTTGCCTAGTCACTTTACCCCTACCTACAGTATACTGCTGCTACTGTCTATTATCTATCCTGTTGCCTAGTCACTTTACCCCTACCTACAGTATACTGCTGCTACTGTCTATTATCTATCCTGTTGTCTAGTCACTTTACCCCTACCTACAGTATACTGCTGCTACTGTCTACTATCTATCCTGTTGCCTAGTCACTTTACCCCTACCTACAGTATACTGCTGCTACTGTCTATTATCTATCCTGTTGTCTAGTCACTTTACCCCTACCTACAGTATACTGCTGCTACTGTCTACTATCTATCCTGTTGTCTAGTCACTTTACCCCTACCTACAGTATACTGCTGCTACTGTCTATTATCTATCCTGTTGTCTAGTCACTTTACCCCTACCTACAGTATACTGCTGCTACTGTCTACTATCTATCCTGTTGTCTAGTCACTTTACCCCTACCTACAGTATACTGCTGCTACTGTCTATTATCTATCCTGTTGCCTAGTCACTTTACCCATACCTACAGTATACTGCTGCTACTGTCTATTATCTATCCTGTTGTCTAGTCACTTTACCCCTACCTACAGTATACTGCTGCTACTGTCTATTATCTATCCTGTTGTCTAGTCACTTTACCCCTACCTACAGTATACTGCTGCTACTGTCTATTATCTATCCTGTTGCCTAGTCACTTTACCCCTACCTACAGTATACTGCTGCTACTGTCTACTATCTATCCTGTTGCCTAGTCACTTTACCCCTACCTATATGCTCATACACTATATATACAAACGTTTGTGGACACCCCGTCAAATTGGTGGATCTGGCTATTTCAGCCACGCCCGTTGCTGACAGGTGTATCAAATGGAGCACACAGCCATGCAATCTACATAGACAAACATTGGCAGTAGAATGGCCTTACTGAAGAGCTCAGTGACTTTCAACGTGGCACCATCATAGGATGCCACCTTTCCAACGTTCGTCAAATTTCTGCCCTGCTAGAGCTGCCCCGGTCAACTCAAAGTGCTGTTATTGTGAAGTGGTAACGTCTAGGAGCAACAACAGCTCAGCCGTTAAGTGGTAGGCCACACAAGCTCACAGAACGGGACCGCCAATTGCTGAAGTGTGTAGGGTGTAAAAATTGTCTGCCTCTGGAAGCAACGTCAGCAAAATAACTGGTTCGGGCTAGGCCCCTTAGTTCAAGTGAAGGGAAATCTTAACGCTACAGCATACAATGACATTCTATACGATTCTGTGCTTCCAACTTTGTGGCAACAGTTTGGAGAAGGCCCTTTCCTGTTTCAGCATGACAATGTCCCCGTGCACAAAGCGAGGTCCATACAGAAGAACTTGACTGGCCTGCATAGAACCCTGACCTCAACCCCATCGAACACCCTTTGGGATGAATTGGAACGCCGACTGCGAGCCAGGCCTAATCGCCCAACATCAGTGCCCGTCCTCACTAATGCTCTTGTGGCTGAATGGAAGCAAGTCCCCGCAGCAATGTTCCAACATCTAGTGGAAAGCCTTCCCAGAAGAGTGGAGGCTGTTATAGCAGCAAAGGGGGGACCAACTTTAATGTTAATGCCCATGATATTGGAATGAGATGTTCGACAAGCAGGTGTCCACATACTTTTGGTCATGCAGTGTATCTACCTCAGTTACTTCGTAACTCTGCACATCGACTCGGGTTATCGTTACTCATTGTGTATTTATTCTATATGTTTCTCTGTGCATTGTGGGTAAGGGCCCGTCAGTAAGCATTTCACTGTTAGTCTACAGCTGTTGTTTACAAAGCATGTGACAAATACAATGTTATTTGATTTGATTTGACTTGACTTAACCATTAACACACAAGTATGTTTAACCCATGAGATAAAAACACACCATATGTCACTAAAAGGGGAGACCTGACAAAGTTAATGCAGCATCACTAACCCCAGCAACCACATATTCTGGAGTCATCTGTAATATCACCACCTATATCCAGCCAGCAGAAACCAGTCTCAATCCTGCCTGACTCGGGGGCTCTCAGCTTGTATTCCTGTCCACATGGGGTCTGGTTGTTTAGGAGGTATAATGACCCTCGGTAGATCCAGGGACCGCTACAAAGAAAATTGTCACATATGCAGCTATCATCATCTGTTGGGGAAGAGAGGTCCCCACGCGTCTGTGTGTGTGTGTGTGTGTGTGTGTGTGTCTGTGTTTGTGTGTGTGTGTGTGTGTGTGTGTGTGTGTGTGTGTGTGTGTGTGTGTGTGTGTGTGTGTGTGTGTGTGTGTGTGTGTGTGTGTGTGTTTGTGTGTGTGTGAGTGAGAATTGTTAGTATATCTTGAGGTCGCTGAGCTGGAAGAGGAGTTGGAATTACACTGCAGACAGTTTGACTGTGTCCCAAATGCCACCCTGTTCCCTTTATAGTGCACTACTTTAGACTTTTGAGTCCATAGACCTAACTCATAACGCTCATAATGCTCTGGTCAAAAGTAGTGCACTACATAGGGAAAAGGGTCCCATTTGGGACACAGTCCCTTGACAGTGGTGCGGGGTTGCCTACCCTTAAACACTGTGAATGGGTGCAATCCCCCAGCATTATTAATTCACATCATTACGAGTTCACAGCATTATGAGTTCCCAGCATTATGATCCCTCAGCATTATTAATTCACGGCATTATGAGTTCACAGCATTATGAGTTTCCAGCATTAAGATCCCCCAGCATTATGAGTTCCCAGCATTAAGATCCCCCAGCATTATGAGTTCCCAGCATTATGATCCCCCAGCATTATGAGTTCACAGCATTATGAGTTCACAGCATTATGAGTTCAAAGCATTATGAGTTCACATCATTATGAGTTCCCAGCATTATGAGTCCTTAGCATTATGAGATCCTAGCATTATGAGATCACAGCATTATGAGTTCCTAGCATTATGAGTTCACAGCATTATGAGTTCACAGCATTATGAGTTCACAGCATTATGAGTTCACAGCATTATGAGTTCTCAGCATTATGAGTTCACAGCATTATGAGATCCCAGCATTATGAGTTCACAGAATTATGAGTTCACAGCATTATGAGTTCACAGCCTATACAGAGAGACATTACTTTGCCTGTGAAAATCACACCAGACAGAGTCAAAAGGGAATGTATATACATATATATATATATATATATATATATATAAATATGCATGGGTAATTCCACCAAACCCTTTCCAGCCTATGAACATTTTGCCTGGTTTAGCCAGTGATCCCAGACACCACAGACAGCTATACCAAGATACCTCTGTCTGCTTGTTTCTCAACCAGACCTGGGTTCAACTACTATTTTAAATCATTTCAAATAATGCATCTGTGCTTGATTGAGCTTGCCTGGCACAATGGAACCAATATAATAGTCACAAAAGTGCAAACACCAGCCCATCTGGCACGCCAGGCAAGCTAAAGCATTTGAAAGATTTCAAATTGTATTTGAACCCAAGTATGTTCTCCACCAGTGCTGCATGACTACATTTGACTGTGTTAAGTCTCCACATCCGAACGGCAGCAGCAGCTAAATTAACCTCGTGCTCAGGCCCCATTGTTAATCATCTGCTGTGAGAATTAGCATTAGCGCTTAATAAAGGCCAGCGTGATGACTGATGGAGGAGAAGAACAACCATGACCTCAACACTTCATCCTGCCTGTCTGAGGAGGCCTGGAGCACTGAGACAGCAGGGAGGAAGATCCACATTTGAGTCATTTAGCAGACGCTCTTATCCAGAGCCACTTACAGTTAGTGAGTGCATACATTTTTTTTTCATACTGGCCACTACTGGCCCCTACACACACACACACACAGAGAGACACACACACACACAGGGACACACACACACACACACACAGGGACACACACACACACACAGAGACACACACACACAAACACAGAGAGACACACACACACACAGGGACACACACAAACACAGGGACACACACACACACACACACAGACACACACACACAGAGACACACACACACAAACACAGAGACACGCACACACACAGAGACACACACACACAAACACAGAGACACACACACACAAACACAGAGACACACACACACACACAGAGACACACACACAACACAGAGACACACACACAAACACAGAGACACACACACACACACACAGAGACACACACACACAAACACAGAGACACACACACAAACACAGAGACACACACACAGAGAGACACACACACAAACACACAAACACACACACAAACACAGAGACACACACACACAAACACACACACAAACACAGACACACACACACACAAACACAGAGACACACACACAAACACACAAACACACACACAAACACACACACAAACACACAAACACACACACACACAGAGACACACACACACAAACAAACACACAAACACAGAGACACACACACACACAGAGAGAAACACACACGCACTATCCACCCATTGTCATCTACCTATTCCTGCTCCACTCAGACACGGACAGATGGGTGAGGGATGGGGGATACATGGGGGAGACCGGGGGAGAGACGGGGTAGGGATGGACAGATGGGGGGGAGAGAGAGTGGTGATTGTCATGGTAATGAGAGCTAACCCCTTTCAACAGTGAAGGGTCTTTTTCACTGTCTCCTGTCATCAGCTTGCCTTTTTATTTATTTCAACAGACCGACCCACAGTGCCACATGTGGTGCTGCCTGCATGATCTGCTGGTTATTCTCTCTCTCTCTCTCTCTCTCTCTCTCTCTCTCTCTCTCTCTCTCTCTCTCTCTCTCTCTCTCTCTCTCTCTCTCTCTCTCTCTCTCTCTCTCTCTCTCTCTCTCTCTCTCTCTCTCTCTCTCTCTCTCTCTCTCTCTCTCTCTCTCTCTCCTCTCTCTCTCTCTCTCTCTCTCTTAATTGACCCCTTCCCCTTTTCAGCACACAGTGCTAATTACTTGGGGTTGAAGTCAATTTAAACCAGAGCAGATGCTTTCTTCAGAGAGAAGCCACTGTAAATGAGGGGCTTTCTTCAGAGAGAAGCCATTGTAAATGAGGGGCTTTCTTCAGAGAGAAGCCACTATAAATGAGGGGCTTTCTTCAGAGAGAAGCCACTATAAATGAGGGGCTTTCTTCAGAGAGAAGCCACTGTAAATGAGGGGCTTTCTTCAGAGAGAAGCCACAGTAAATGAGGGGCTTTCTTCAGAGAGAAGCCACTATAAATGCACAACTTGGATAAAACAAACGTATTCCTTTTATCTCCTAATGCAGCAATGGGCAGTGTCACATTCATACAAAATAAAGACAAGCATTTAGCAAAAACACTAAATGCACCATCTATTGTTTCAACAGGCATAGTATACAGTAACCCACACCTGCAACACCTCTACTAAAGGTAGATTCAGCGATACAAAGTTAGCGTTAGCAGATCGATCTAACTTCCGCAAACAACAAGAGCACGTAGTGAGAGACCAATCATCTCCTCACTGAGTTTAAGGACAGTGCTTTGATTGACGTCAGTGTCTGTCAAGCAACCTCTCTTCTCTCCTCTGAAAGACGGAGACAGATTATGACCCAAGGGTCCATGGATAAACTGTGGCCTCCAGCTTAAAGACATTATGGTTATCAGTGTCTTGGCAAGGCCACAGCCAGCCAGCAGCCAGCCTAGACTTCCAGAGGAGCTGAGTGAGTTACTAACATGGGCCTCGGTCGGCACCGAGCCAGGAGTCAATAACGATTCAGCCACTAGGTCACACAACAGAACCAGTTCAGCCACAGCTATGCTGCTACATTAAGTCGTTTTGTTTTTATAGAATAACTGGTGTAAAAATAAGTTGGGGGAAAAATCTGTAGGCCCTAAAGGAGTGTCAATCAGTTCAGTTTGTGAATAGAAACACATACTGTAGATATTTGTTGCAGGTGAATCTATATTACACCCCAGTCTAGAAATGACTAACGTATCGCGTTATGTGGGCACTGCAGCAGCAGTCTTTCTCACCTCCACAGACCACTGATTGTCTTCCCAGCAGAGCCTAAATAAATACAATCTCAGCTTTGTGTGGCAGACAGGTCTCTATTGATTGACAGTGGTGTGTGGCAGACAGGTCTCTATTGATTGACAGTGGTGTGTGGCAGACAGGTCTCTATTGATTGACAGTGGTGTGTGGCAGTGGACAGAACACGTAATTAGGGCAGGCTGGTTTTCACAGACAGACAGACAGACTGACCGACAGACTGACCGACAGACTGACCGACAGACAGACAGACAGACAGACAGACTGACCGACAGACCGACAGACAGACCGACAGACAGACCGACAGACAGACCGACAGACAGACAGACCGACAGACAGACAGACAGACAGACAGACAGACAGACAGACAGACAGACAGACAGACAGACAGACAGACAGACAGACAGACAGACCGACCGACCGACCGACCGACCGACCGACCGACCGACAGACAGACAGACAGACAGAAAGACAGACAGACAGACAGACAGACAGACAGACAGACAGACAGACAGACAGACAGACAGACCGACAGACCGACAGACCGACAGACCGACAGACCGACCGACAGACCGACAGACCGACAGACAGACAGACAGACAGACAGACAGACAGACAGACAGACAGACAGACAGACAGACAGACAGACAGACAGACAGACAGACAGACAGACCGACCGACCGACCGACCGACCGACAGACAGACAGACAGACAGACAGAAAGACAGACAGACAGACAGACAGACAGACAGACAGACAGACAGACAGACAGACAGACAGACAGACAGACAGACAGACAGACAGACAGACAGAGATATCAGCCAACACAACATCCTCAAGGTGATGGCTAGGGGGAAGCCATATGTTTATTTCAATCTCTTACTTCTTGGCAGCTGCTGTGATTTTGTGGATGGATGGCGTTGTCGGCCAGCGAGATAAATAAAGAATAAAGTCTCGTACTTCACTGCAACAACCCGTTTTCAACAAATACAACAGATGTGTATCAGCAAAGAAATATATCTCTGTGTGCATCCCAAATAGCACCCTATCCCTACAAAGTGCACTACTTTTGACCAGGCCCTGGTTAAAAGTATTGAACTATATAGGGAACAGGATGCTATTTGGGGCACATCCTTCCCCTTTCTGTCGTCACTTAGCTGCATGCTCTTTCCACCTAACGTAATCTGACCGGGAAGATCTGTGATGATGTTAACGTTGGAAATGAAACAAGAACACTTTCAACCAACAACACATGATTCTATTCCACAGTGTTTAAATAAATACACAGGTGAATTAACCAGGTTGCTTGTCCAGCTGTTCATTCATACAATCACCAAGTTGTGTTGTCTGTGCTGCGTCTGAATAATTAAATAATTACAAGTGTAGTGGATAGATTAGAACGTTCTGGATGGTGGACTGTTTCTCAACCACCAGCCTGTGGACCTGTGTCAGTCCCAAGGATGTTGCTGGCCGGTCCCTGAAATAGTTAACTGACAATAATGTAGTCAGTTCAACAGTGCTAAGCAGGAAACACCATAGCCTGTTGGTCCATGACACAAGACAGGTCATAGCTTGTTGGTCGCTGACACAAGACAGGCCATAGCTTGTTGGTCCATGACACAAGACAGGTCATACCTTGTTGGTCCATGACACAAGACAGGCCTTAGCTTGTTGGTCGCTGACACAAGACAGGCCTTAGCTTGTTGGTCCATGACACAAGACAGGCCATAGCTTGTTGGTCCATGACACAAGACAGGCCATAGCTTGTTGGTCCATGACACAAGACAGGTCATAGCTTGTTGGTCCATGACACAAGACAGGTCATAGCTTGTTGGTCGCTGGTATAAACATTTTAAGCAACACTGGTCTAGATCTCTCCTTTACCTCTGTCCTTGCCCCCCTCTCTGTGTCTCTCCACCCCAGTACACCTCCCCAGACCTCTCTCCTCCCTCCAGATATGATCCTGGGTAGTGTATTTAAAGCCATACACGGGCTGCATCCCAAATTGCACCCTATTCCCTTTATAGTGCACAACAGTTTTTTGTATATATACAACCATAGGGTTTTAGTCAAAGGTAGTGCACTATAAAGGGAATAGGGTGCAATTTGGGACACAGCCAGTGTTCATCGCTCATTAATTACTAAGTCTTGACTATTGGCTGTCTGCAGAGAGAAGCTACTCATCCAGCCAAGCCCCTATGCTATCCCCCCTGCTGAAATCAATGACACTATAATCTCTATCGCCAGCAGTGGCACATTACCAATGACATTATAATCTCTATCAACAGCAGCGGCACATTACCAATGACCCTATAATCTCTATCATTACCAATGACCCTATAATCTCTATCGCCAGCAGCGGTACATTACCAACAACATTATTATCTCAATCACCAGCAGCGGTACATTACCAATGACACTATAATCTCTATCATTACCAATGACCCTATAATCTCTATCGCCAGCAGCGGTACATTACAAATTACACTTTAATCTCTATCATTACCAATAACACTATAATCTCTATCATTACCAATGACCCTATAATCTCTATCATTACCAATGACATTATAATCTCTATCACCAGCAGCGGTACATTACCAATGACCCTATAATCTCTATCATTACCAATGACACTATAATCTCTATCGCCAGCAGCGGTACATTACCAATGACACTATAATCTCTATCATTACCAATGACCCTATAATCTCTATCATTACCAATGACCCTATAATCTCTAACATTACCAATGACACTATAATCTCTATCATTACAAATGACACTATAATCTCTATCATTACCAATGACACTATAATCTCTATCACCAGCAGCGGTACATTACCAATGACACTATAATCTCTATCGCCAGCAGCCATACTTTACAAATGACACTTTAATCTATATCATTACCAATGACCCTATAATCTCTATCATTACCAATGACATTATAATCTCTATCACCAGCAGCGGTACATTACCAATGACACTATAATCTCTATCATTACCAATGACCCTATAATCTCTATCGCCAGCAGCGGTACATTACCAATGACCCTATAATCTCTATCATTACCAATGACCCTATAATCTCTATCATTACCAATGACCCTATAATCTCTAACATTACCAATGACACTATAATCTCTATCATTACCAATGACACTATAATCTCTATCATTACCAATGACACTATAATCTCTATCACCAGCAGCGGTACATTACCAATGACACTATAATCTCTATCATTACCAATGACACTATAATCTCTATCATTACCAATGATCCTATAATCTCTATCATTACCAATGACACTATAATCTCTATCATTACCAATGACACTATAATCTCTATCATTACCAATGACACTATAATCTCTATCGCCAGCAGCGGTACATTACCAATGACACTATAATCTCTATCATTATCAATGACACTATAATCTCTATCATTACCAATGACCCTATAATCTCTATCATTACCAATGACACTATAATCTCTATCATTACCAATGATACTATAATCTCTATCGCCAGCAGTGGTACATTACCAATGACACTATAATCTCTATCGCCAGCAGCGGTACATTACCAATGACCCTATAATCTCTATCATTACCAATGACACTATAATCTCTATCATTACCAATGACACTATAATCTCTATCATTACCAATGATACTATAATCTCTATCATTACCAATGACACTATAATCTCTATCGCCAGCAGTGGTACATTACCAATGATACTATAATCTCTATCATTACCAATGACACTATAATCTCTATCGCCAGCAGTGGTACATTACCAATGACACTATAATCTCTATCATTACCAATGACACTATAATCTCTATCATTACCAATGATACTATAATCTCTATCATTACCAATGACACTATAATCTCTATCGCCAGCAGTGGTACATTACCAATGACACTATAATCTCTATCATTACCAATGACACTATAATCTCTATCGCCAGCAGCGGTACATTACCAATGATACTATAATCTCTATCATTACCAATAACACTATAATCTATATCATTACCAATAACACTATAATCTCTATCATTACCAAGAGTCTGGATCTGGATGGCAATCCCTATCTCTCTTTTCCAAGTCACTCTCAATCTAGCTAGCAGGTCACACACACACACACACACAGAGACAATGCTCTATTTAATATTGATCCCATGTTTAATTCACTTTACGGTTCCCAGGTTCTGCCTCTGAATGGCATGTCTTCCTCCTCTCATTGGCAGTAAAATACATCTCTATCCGTTACACATACCATCCATGATAATAAATCTCCCTCCATTACACATACCATCCATGATAATAAATCTCCCTCCATTACACATACCATCCATGATGTAAAAAAACCATTAAGAACACCTTCCTAATATTGAGTTCCACCATTGTTGACGCACGCGGGAAACTGTTGAGCGTGAAAAACACAGCAGCGTCGCAGTTCTTGACACAACCGTTGTTCACCCCGTTCACCCCGCGTTCACACCCCGTTCACACCCCGTTCACACCCCGTTCACCTACTACCACACCCCGTTCACCCCGTTCACCTACTACCACACCCCGTTCACCCTGTTCACCCCGTTCACCTACTACCACACCCCGTTCACTCCGTCACCCCGTTCACCTACTACCATACCCCGTTCACCTACTACCACACCCCGTTCACCCCGTTCACCTACTACCACACCCCGTTCACCCCGTTCACCTACTACCACACCCCGTTCACCCCGTTCACCTACTACCACACCCCGTTCACCCCGTTCACCTACTACCACACCCCGTTCACCCCATTCACCCCGTTCACCTACTACCACACCCCGTTCACCCCGTTCACCCCGTTCACCTACTACCACACCCCGTTCACCCCGTTCACCCCGTTCACCTACTACCACACCCCGTTCACCCCGTTCACCCCGTTCACCCCGTTCACCCCGTTCACCCCGAACAAATTCTTATTTACAATGACGGCCTACACCGGCCAAACCCGGGACGACGCTGGGCCAATTGTGCGCCGCCCTATGGGACTCCCAATCACGGCCGGTTGTGATACAGCCTGGAATCGAACCAGGGGGGTCTGTAGTGACGCCTCAAGCACTGAGATGCAGTGACTTAGACCGCTGCGCCACTCGGGAGCCCATATTAGGAAGGTGTTCCTAATGTTTTGTGTTTGTTATACTCAGTGTATATACAACATAGGCTTACCATCTGTTCATTCTTATAGAACACATTTATTATCATATAGGTTATTCCTTATGGATGAAAAACTGCCACAGAGTGGCACATCACTCATTGAAGTGAAATAGTTTTGAAAAGCACACGAGGAGAAGTTTATTTTCCCCAGAAGTGTCATTTTCAATTAGCCAGTTTACTCAATGAAGACTGTCCCTAATTGGATATGAATCATAAAGGCAGAAAACCCTATGGTCACATGATGCCATCACCACTAATGCTGTTTAGGATATGAATCATAAATGAAGAAAACCCTATGGCCATATGATGCCAAGTCAACAACAGAACTATCTCAACTAGCCGGTTCCCCCTGCACATTGACTCTGCAACGGTACCCCCCTGTATATATAGCCTCCCTACTGTCACTTTATTTTACTTCTGCTCTTTTTTTCTCAACACTTTTTTTGTTGTTGTTTTATTCTTACTTTTTTTGTTTAAAATAAATGCACTGTTGGTTAAGGGCTGTAAGTAAGCATTTCACTGTAATGTCTGCACCTGTTGTATTCGGCGCATGTGACCAATAAAATTTGATTTGATTTGATTTGATTTGAAGTATGTACTCACTGCTCCCTCCAGGAAACAGTAGACATAGAACAAGGTGCTTCCTGCCATGCAGACGTACTGGACTCTGATTGGCTGGGATTAGACACTTACATTTTAGTCATTTAGCAGACGCTCTTATCCAGAGCGACTTACAGTTAGTGTATTTATTTTAAGATAGCTAGTTGTGACAACCACATATCTCAGTCAAAGTAAGTACATTGTTCCAAAATCAAAGTAGCTGTGATGTTTTCTCTTGGTTAGTAATTTAGAACACAAGTACACTACTGTTCAAAAGTTTGGGGTCACTTAGAAATATCCTTGTTTACGAAAGAAAAGCAATTTTTTTTGTCCATTGAAATAACATCAAATTGATCAGAAATACAGTGTAGACATTGTTAATGTTGTAAATGGCTATTGTAGCTGGAAACCGCTGATTTTTTATGGAATATCTACATAGGCGTACAGAGGCCCATTATCAGCAACCATCAGTCCTGTGTTCCAATGGCACGTTGTGTTTGCTAATCCAAATGTATCATTTTAAAAGGCTAATTGATCATTAGAAAACCCTTTTGCAATTATGTTAGCACAGCTGAAAACTGTTGCGCTGATTAAAGAAGAAATAAAACTGGCCTTCTTGAGACTAGTTGAGTATCTGGAGCATCAGCAATTGTTGGTTCGATTACAGGCTCAAGATGGCCAGAAACAAATAACTTTCTTCTGAAACTCGTCAGTCTACTCTTGTTCTGAGAAATGAAGGCTATTCCATGCGAGAAATTGCCAAGCAACTGAAGATCTCGTACAACGCTGTGTACTACTCCCTTCACAGAACAGCGCAAACTGGCTCTAACCAGAATAGAAAGAGGAGTGGGAGGCACCGGTGCACAACTGAGCAAGAGGACAAATACATTAGAGTTTCTAGTTTGAGAAACAGACGCCTTACAGGTCCTCAACTGGCAGCTTCATTAAATAGTACCCGCAAAACACCAGTCTCAACGTCAACAGTGAAGAGGCGACTCCGGGATGCTGACCTTCTAGGCAGAGTTGCAAAGAAAAAGCCATATCTCAGACTGCCCATCTTAATCTTTTATTTTTATTGGCCAGTCTGAGATATGGCTTTTTCTTTGCAACTCTGCCTAGAAGGTCAGCATCCCGGAGTCGCCTCTTCACTGTTGACGTTGAGACTGGTGTTTCCTTTCTTAATAAATCACTAAGTGAGACCAGATACCTTTCCTTTCCTAGTAAATCTTAGCTAAATAAAGATAGAGATGTCTACTAGCCAGACCCACTATGCAATTACGGAGAGTGAAGCTACATTATCATGTCCCTGTTATATAGCTCACTGGCTACAGGTATCATATGTTTTGTAAGTGATGTAAGTCTGCTCTACATGTGCACTGAGAGTCTGGTATGGTTTTTATTTATTCAAGCCTGAAGTGTTTCAGATTGAGAACATGAAATTGTTTCTGAACACAAATTAAATTGGTGCGAATCTAAACATGTAATCTGAAACTGACTAATTAATTGAAATACATTTTCAAACAAATATTTCTATTTCTATAGAAAGAGAGGGGAGAGGAGGAGAGGAGAGACAGAGACAGGGACAGCGACAGACAGAGACAGAGACAGAGACAGACAGAGACAGAGACAGAGACAGACAGAGACAGACAGAAACAGAGACAGAGACAGACAGGGACAGGGACAGGGACAGGGACAGGGACAGGGACAGGGACAGGGACAGGGACAGACAGACAGAGACAGAGACAGAGACAGAGACAGAGACAGAGACAGACAGAGACAGAGACAGAGACAGAGAGACACAGACAGAGAGACAGAGACAGAGACAGAGACAGAGACAGAGACAGAGACAGAGACAGACAGAGACACAGACAGAGACACAGACAGAGACAGAGACACAGACAGAGACAGAGACAGAGAGACAGAAAAAGAGACAGAGACAGAGAGACACAGACAGAGAGAGACAGAGAGAGAGAGAGAGAGAGAGAGAGAGAGAGAGAGAGAGAGAGAGAGAGAGAGACAGAGACAGAGACAGAGAGACAGAGACAGAGACAGAGAGACATAGACAGAGACAGAGACAGAGACAGAGACAGGGACAGAGACAGAGACACAGACAGGGACACAGACAGAGACAGAGACAGAGACAGACAGAGACAGACAGAGACAGAGACAGAGAGAGAGAGAGAGAGAGAGAGAGAGTGAGAGAGAGAGAGAGAGAGAGAGAGAGAGAGAGACAGAGACAGAGACAGAGACAGAGACAGACACAGAGAGACACAGACAGAGACAGAGACAGAGACAGAGACAGAGACAGGGACAGAGACAGAGACAGAGACAGGGACAGGGACAGAGACAGAGACAGAGACAGAGACAGAGACAGAGACAGAGACAGAGACAGAGACAGGGACAGGGACAGGGACAGGGACAGGGACAGAGACAGGGACAGGGACAGAGACAGAGACAGGGACAGAGAAAGACAGAGACAGACAGAGACAGAGACAGAGACAGACAGAGACACAGACAGCGACAGAGACAGAGACAGACAGAGACAGAGACAGACAGAGACAGGGACAGAGACAGAGACAGGGACAGAGACAGAGACAGAGACAGAGACAGACAGAGACACAGACAGAGACACAGACAGAGACAGAGACACAGACAGAGACAGAGACAGAGAGACAGAAAAAGAGACAGAGACAGAGAGACACAGACAGAGAGAGACAGAGAGAGAGAGAGAGAGAGAGAGAGAGAGAGAGAGAGAGAGAGAGAGAGAGAGAGAGAGAGAGACAGAGACAGAGACAGAGAGACAGAGACAGAGACAGAGAGACATAGACAGAGACAGAGACAGAGACAGAGACAGGGACAGAGACAGAGACACAGACAGGGACACAGACAGAGACAGAGACAGAGACAGACAGAGACAGACAGAGACAGAGACAGAGAGAGAGAGAGAGAGAGAGAGAGAGTGAGAGAGAGAGAGAGAGAGAGAGAGAGAGAGAGAGAGAGAGAGAGAGACAGAGACAGAGACAGAGACAGAGACAGACACAGAGAGACACAGACAGAGACAGAGACAGAGACAGAGACAGAGACAGAGACAGAGACAGAGACAGGGACAGAGACAGAGACAGAGACAGGGACAGGGACAGAGACAGAGACAGAGACAGAGACAGAGACAGAGACAGAGACAGAGACAGAGACAGAGACAGGGACAGGGACAGGGACAGGGACAGGGACAGAGACAGGGACAGGGACAGAGACAGAGACAGGGACAGAGAAAGACAGAGACAGACAGAGACAGAGACAGAGACAGACAGAGACACAGACAGCGACAGAGACAGAGACAGAGACAGACAGAGACAGAGACAGACAGAGACAGGGACAGAGACAGAGACAGGGACAGAGACAGAGACAGGGACAGAGAAAGACAGAGACAGCCAATGAGTGCATGACTACTAACAGTGAGTGTTATATTTAATGTTAGTGATCTAGCTAAGTTTTCCTTCCTCATGTGGTGAATTATCCCCAAATAAATTAGCGTATGATATTAGTGCACATAAAGATGTAGGCAAATTCATGAACAACAAACAACAAAATTCAGAAAATTCTGGAGCCCTATTTTAACAGTAAACTATAACAACAATCCCTTCTTGTCAACCCACAATTCATGACATCCCTGGATTAGGTTGCATATCAAAATATCTTGAATCATGCATTCCTCCTTGGACGTGTTAGAAGATGAAACAACTTATTTATTGACAAGCATCTCCAGTAGCCTAAAGCACTGTGAATGACTTTATAAGCTAATTAAATTGTTTTCCTAATGCGTGACACCGAGGCCAAAAATGTTTGCGACCAAATCATGGGCTAGTGCCATCAACTGAAAAAGTTTGAGTCTGGAGCCATGATAGAGGGAAGAGGATTCAGCCTGTTTGTCTACAGAGAGGCCGACCCACTCATTAAACTGCAGCAGCTTGTGGAGAAGATTAAACCAGTCAATATGACATGGATGTCAGTATTTAGCAGAGCTGGGAGAAATAAGACTGAGTTTCTGCTGCATGCTGCCTCAGATGAGACTAGACTACACAACTAATGAGGATATATTCACTCTAGATTACACAACTAATGAGGATATATTCACTCTAGATTACACAACTAATGAGGATATATTCACTCTCTAGATTACACAACTAATGAGGATATATTCACTCTCTAGATTACACAACTAATGAGGATATATTCACTCTAGATTACACAACTAATGAGGATATCTTCACTCTCTAGATTACACAACTAATGAGGATATATTCACTCTCTAGATTACACAACTAATGAGGATATATTCACTCTAGATTACACAACTAATGAGGATATATTCACTCTCTAGATTACACAACTAATGAGGATATATTCACTCTAGATTACACAACTAATGAGGATATATTCACTCTCTAGATTACACAACTAATGAGGATATATTCACTCTCTAGATTACACAACTAATGAGGATATATTCACTCTAGATTACACAACTAATGAGGATATCTTCACTCTCTAGATTACACAACTAATGAGGATATATTCACTCACCTGCACGCACAAACGCAATCAACCCCCATCACAGATAAAACAACACTTCATGGCACCTCACATAGACTGTGAAGAGACACACACACTCTATTGTGGTTTTGTGGTATTGTGGTATTGTGGTATTGTGGTATTGTGGTACCGGGAGACTCATGGGCGGCGCACAATTGGTCCAGGGTAGGGGAGGGAATGGCCGGCAGGGATGTAGCTCAGTTGATAGAGCATGGCGTTTGCAACGCCAGGGTTGTGGGTTCGATTCCCACGGGGGGCCAGTATAAAAAAAATATATATATGTATTCACTAACTGTAAGTCGCTCTGGATAAGAGCGTCTGCTAAATGAGGTAAAATGTAAAAAAAAAAAAAATGTATTATAATATTGTGGTATTGTAATATTGTGGTGTTGTAGTACTGTGGTATTGTCATGTTGTGGATTCTATATAGATAATGTATAATAAGAGAGTAATAATGTAATAATGTCTGGTATGATGTGTTGTTATTTTAATGATGTAGGCTGTTGTTGTTTTGTTGTGATGTAACTGTGGTCCTCTGTAGCTCAGCTGGTAGAGCACGGCGCTTGAAACGCCAAGGTAGTGGGTTCGATCCCCGGGACCACCCATACACAAAAAAAAAATGTATGCACGCATGACTGTAAGTCGCTTTGGATAAAAGCGTCTGCTAAATGGCATATTATTATTATTATTATAACTGTTTTAACCTCGTTTGGACTCCAGGAAGAGTAGCTGCTGCTTTGGCTAATGGGGATCCATAATAAACTCCAGGAAGAGTAGCTGCTGCCTTGGCTAATGGGGATCCATAATAAACTCCAGGAAGAGTAGCTGCTGCCTTGGCTAATGGGGATCCATAATAAACTCCAGGAAGAGTAGCTGCTGCCTTGGCTAATGGGGATCCATAATAGACTCCAGGAAGAGTAGCTGCTGCCTTGGCTAATGGGGATCCATAATAAACTCCAGGAAGAGTAGCTGCTGCCTTGGCTAATGGGGATCCATAATAAACTCCAGGAAGAGTAGCTGCTGCCTTGGCTAATGGGGATCCATAATAGACTCCAGGAAGAGTAGCTGCTGCCTTGGCTAATGGGGATCCGTAATAAACTCCAGGAAGAGTAGCTGCTGCCTTGGCTAATTGGGATCCATAATAAACTCCAGGAAGAGTAGCTGCTGCCTTGGCAGGAACTAATGGGGATCCATAATAAACCCCAGGAAGAGTAGCTGCTGCCTTGGCTAATTGGGATCCTAATAAATACTAAATACACACACAGTCTGTGTGATTCTGTTGTTATGCTCAATATGGGGACTCCTAAGTGGTCCATCCCAATCCAGTCCTTGACCTATGAACCCCTCAGCAGCCATATGTTTCAGAATTCTAAATGGGAAAGATATTGTAGTGAACCGCATAGTGTACTGCAAACACTAGAACATGAGGACTACTGAAAATGTCACAGGGACACACTGCCATTCGGTCATTGTCAAAGCCCTGAGCTTTCCTGTGAGTTCATGACCTGTCTACTCATGACACTTCATTAAGAGTGGCATTTGGAGAGATGGATTTAAACAGTGCTCTACACTGATGTCATCTGCATTCAGAGAGAGGTATTCAAACACCGATGTCATCTGCATTCAGAGAGAGGGATTCAACTGATGTCATCTGCATTCAGAGAGAGGGATTCAAACACCGATGTCATCTGCATTCAGAGAGAGGGATTCAACTGATGTCATCTGCATTCAGAGAGAGGTATTCAACTGATGTCATCTGCATTCAGAGAGAGGGATTCAACTGATGTCATCTGCATTCAGAGAGAGGGATTCAACTGATGTCATCTGCATTCAGAGAGAGGGATTCAACTGATGTCATCTGCATTCAGAGAGAGGTATTCAACTGATGTCATCTGCATTCAGAGAGAGGTATTCAACTGATGTCATCTGCATTCAGAGAGAGGGATTCAACTGATGTCATCTGCATTCAGAGAGAGGTATTCAAACACCGATGTGTCATCTGCATTCAGAGAGAGGGATTCAAACACCGATGTGTCATCTGCATTCAGAGAGAGGGATTCAAACACCGATGTCATCTGCTTTACCAGCACATAACACTTTGGTTTGAATTCTTTGACTTAAAATATAAAGGGTAACCAAAAATGCAAACATGAGATTATTGCAATAATTATGTGGAGATGGACCACATTATTTTACTGTAAATGGTCATGCACCTCTAGTGGTATAAAGATGAGGTACATTCTAAGTATCAGACATTATGATTAGCCTACAAATCACACCCTGCAGACACTATTGGAAAAACCATCTCTCATTGTCTCACACACCCTATTTGAAACACCCTATCTCTCCACCCCCAATTGTCACATTTACATGTTGCTAATCTTATCCAGAACGATTTACAGTAGTGACTGCATACATTTTCGTACTGGTCCTCCGTGGGAATCGAACCCACAACCCTGGCGTTGCAAGCGCCACGTTGAGCCACATGGGCCATTACACACCAGGGCTACTGCTGATAATAGTTATTATTTGTTCTACCGTGGAGAATACTAATGAAGATATTCTCAGCATTATCATTTCTAATTAGAAACAGATGCACATCACCAGATTACCGGACTCTACAGTACTATTCTAGGAGGTACCCACCTGTCTCCAGATTACCGGACTCTACAGTACTATTCTAGGAGGTACCACCTGTCTCCAGATTACCGGACTCTACAGTACTATTCTAGGAGGTACCTGCCAGTCCCCAGATTACCAGTCTCTACAGTACTAGTCTAGGAGGTACCCACCTGTCTCCAGATTACCAGTCTCTACAGTACTAGTCTAGGAGGTACCCAGCAGTCCCCAGATTACCAGTCTCTACAGTACTAATCTAGGAGGTACCCACCTGTCTCCAGATTACCAGTCTCTACAGTACTAGTCTAGGAGGTACCCACCAGTCCCCAGATTACCAGTCTCTACAGTACTAATCTAGGAGGTACCCACCTGTCTCCAGATTACCAGTCTCTACAGTACTAATCTAGGAGGTACCTGCCAGTCCCCAGATTACCAGTCTCTACAGTACCAGTCTAGGAGGTACTCACCAGTCTCCAGATTACCAGACTCTACAGTACTATTCTAGGAGGTACCTGCCAGTCCCCAGATTACCAGTCTCTACAGTACTAGTCTAGGAGGTACCCACCTGTCTCCAGATTACCAGTCTCTACAGTACTAGTCTAGGAGGTACCCACCAGTCCCCAGATTACCAGTCTCTACAGTACCAGTCTAGGAGGTACTCACCAGTCTCCAGATTACCAGACTCTACAGTACTATTCTAGGAGGTACCTGCCAGTCCCCAGATTACCAGTCTCTACAGTACTAGTCTAGGAGGTACTCACCAGTCTCCAGATTACCAGTCTCTACAGTACTAGTCTAGGAGGTACCCACCAGTCCCCAGATTACCAGTCTCTACAGTACTAGTCTAGGAGGTACCCACCTGTCTCCAGATTACCAGTCTCTACAGTACTAGTCTAGGAGGTACCTGCCAGTCCCCAGATTACCAGTCTCTACAGTACTAGTCTAGGAGGTACTCACCAGTCTCCAGATTACCAGTCTCTACAGTACTAGTCTAGGAGGTACCCAACCAGTCCCCAGATTACCAGTCTCTACAGTACTAGTCTAGGAGGTACCCACCAGTCCCCAGATTACCAGTCTCTACAGTACTAGTCTAGGAGGTACCTGCCAGTCCCCTGATTACCAGTCTCTACAGTAATAGTCTAGGAGGTACCCAGCAGTCCCCAGAATACCAGTCTCTACAGTACTAATCTAGGAGGTACCATCCAGTCCCCAGATTACCAGTCTCTACAGTACCAGTCTAGGAGGTACCTGCCAGTCCCCAGATTACCAGTCTCTACAGTACTAGTCTAGGAGGTACCCACCAGTCCCCAGATTACCAGTCTCTACAGTACTAGTCTAGGAGGTACCCAGCAGTCCCCAGATTACCAGTCTCTACAGTACTAATCTAGGAGGTACCCACCAGTCTCCAGATTACCAGTCTCTACAGTACTAGTCTAGGATGTACCCAGCAGTCCCCAGATTACCAGTCTCTACAGTACTAGTGTAGGAGGTACCCAGCAGTCCCCAGATTACCAGTCTCTACAGTACTAGTCTAGGAGGTACCCAGCAGTCCAAAGATTACCAGTCTCTACAGTACTAATCTAGGAGGTACCCACCAGTCCCCAGATTACCAGTCTCTACAGTACTAGTCTAGGAGGTACTTAACAGTCCCCAGATTACCTGTTCAATCTCTACAGTACTAATCTAGGAGGTACCTGCCAGTCTCCAGATTACCAGTCTCTACAGTACTAGTCTAGGAGGTACCCACCAGTCTCCAGATTACCAGTCTCTACAGTACTAGTCTAGGAGGTACCCAGCAGTCTCCAGATTACCAGTCTCTACAGTACTAGTCTAGGAGATACCCACCAGTCCCCAGATTACCAGTCTCTACAGTACTAGTCTAGGAGGTACCCAGCAGTCTCCAGATTACCAGTCTCTACAGTACTAGTCTAGAGGTACCCACCAGTCCCCAGATTACCAGTCTCTACAGTACTAGTCTAGGAGGTACCCAGCAGTCCCCAGATTACCAGTCTCTACAGTACTAGTCTAGGAGGTACCTGCCAGTCCCCAGATTACCAGTCTCTACAGTACTAGTCTAGGAGATACCCACCAGTCCCCAGATTACCAGTCTCTACAGTACTAGTCTAGGAGGTACCCAGCAGTCCCCAGATTACCAGTCTCTACAGTACTAGTCTAGGAGGTACCCACCAGTCCCCAGATTACCAGTCTCTACAGTACTAGTCTAGGAGGTACCCAGCAGTCCCCAGATTACCAGTCTCTACAGTACTAGTCTAGGAGGTACCCACCAGTCTCCAGATTACCAGTCTCTACAGTACTAATCTAGGAGGTACCATCCAGTCCCCAGATTACCAGTCTCTACAGTACTAGTCTAGGAGGTGCCCACCAGTCCCCAGATTACCGGACTCTACAGTACTAGTCTAGGAGGTACCCACCAGTCTCCAGATTACCAGTCTCTACAGTACTAATCTAGGAGGTACCCACCAGTCTCCAGATTACCAGTCTCTACAGTACTAATCTAGGAGGTACCCACCAGTCCCCAGATTACCAGTCTCTACAGTACTAATCTAGGAGGTACCCACCTGTCTCCAGATTACCGGACTCTACAGTACTAGTCTAGGAGGTACCCACCAGTCTCCAGATTACCAGTCTCTACAGTACTAGTCTAGGAGATACCCACCAGTCCCCAGATTACCAGTCTCTACAGTACTAGTCTAGGAGGTACCCAGCAGTCTCCAGATTACCAGTCTCTACAGTACTAGTCTAGAGGTACCCACCAGTCCCCAGATTACCAGTCTCTACAGTACTAGTCTAGGAGGTACCCAGCAGTCCCCAGATTACCAGTCTCTACAGTACTAATCTAGGAGGTACCCACCAGTCTCCAGATTACCAGTCTCTACAGTACTAATCTAGGAGGTACCCAGCAGTCCCCAGATTACCAGTCTCTACAGTACTAATCTAGGAGGTACCATCCAGTCCCCAGATTACCAGTCTCTACAGTACTAGTCTAGGAGGTACCCACCAGTCTCCAGATTACCAGTCTCTACAGTACTAGCCTAGGAGGTACCTGCCAGTCTCCAGATTACCGGACTCTACAGTACTAGTCTCGGAGGTACCCAGCAGTCCCCAGATTACCAGTCTCTACAGTACTAGTCTAGGAGGTACCCACCAGTCCCCAGATTACCAGTCTCTGCAGTACTAATCTAGGAGGTACCCACCAGTCCCCAGATTACCTGTTCAATCTCTACAGTACTAATCTAGGAGGTACCCACCAGTCTCCAGATTACCAGTCTCTACAGTACTAATCTAGGAGGTACCCACCAGTCCCCAGATTACCAGTCTCTACAGTACTAGTCTAGGAGGTACCCACCAGTCCCCAGATTACCAGACTCTACAGTACTAGTCTAGGAGGTACCTGCCAGTCCCCAGATTACCAGTCTCTACAGTACTAGTCTAGGAGGTACCTGCCAGTCTCCAGATTACCAGTCTCTACAGTACTAGTCTAGGAGGTACCCACCTGTCTCCAGATTACCAGTCTCTACAGTACTAGTCTAGGAAGTACCTGCCAGTACCCAGATTACCAGTCTCTACAGTACTAGTCTAGGAGGTACCCAGCAGTCCCCAGATTACCAGTCTCAGGACCGAGTTTGGGAAACTATGATCTAAGTGATTGATAGTTGTTATACAGCAGTCAATAAATGTTGTCTTATTTACTTTGCAGATATTTATATAGATAAGATGATGACTTGGAATGAAATAATAAAGTCATCAAATAAAACAAATGTAATATACACCACAACTTAATTATTTTATTAATGTAAAGTAATGTGAACAAATGATGGTTAATAAGTGATTAGCAGTAATGGGCAGTCACTACCATCATGGGACTTTTATAAATTGTTTTATTCTGTTTTGTTACAGCATTCAACCCACATAATGCATAGTGCATTTAATGTTTTTTTTTTTTTAAAGAATCGAACCCGAAACCCAACCGACCTCAAAAAGCACTAATGCTCAGTATTACGAAGAGGTACCCACCTGCCAGTCCATGACCTCGTAATAATGCTGCACTAATGTACAGTGATGAGGAAGGAATATGGATGTGTTTTGTGTGTGGGTGGGGATGTGGGGATGTGGGTGGGGAAGAGGATAAAGGATATGCCAGTGGTTGAGTACTAGGGGCTATATAGGCAGTAGACCAGCCTAGGTCATCTTAATTAAATGTGGTTCGATGTACATATTCAGTCTACTGGGCTCCGGCAGGTGACCTATTGACACAAATACACTGTATTCTCTCAATGAACATTCCACTTAATAGGTTATATAGTCACTATAACACATTTTATTGAGAAGTCTATTCAAAATTAAGGGTGGTTGTATACTAATATGAACGGTGAATCCAAATATAGAGGTTCGGAGATATTATGCTACCGACACACACAGAGAGCGAGAGAGCGAGAGAGAGAGAGAGAGAGAGAGAGAGAGAGAGAGAGAGAGAGAGAGAGAGAGAGAGAGAGAGAGATATAATTAATTCGATCAAGAGAAAATTGCCAATTCAGAGTTATTTCATTATAGCCAATCAGCAAATCAACAGGGAGGTACAATAATACAACGAGAAGTAATTAGGTTACGTGAAACACGTAGCACAAGATATGCAGGAACATTTAAAACAGCCTGAATAGGTCCAGAAAAATGTATAAAACCGAGTAAAAGTCAAGCATAAAGCTTTCGGCTTCTCTGCAACAGTACCAAGACCAATACGCATCCAATGGAAGCAAGCCTACCTCCAGCAATAGCCTACAGCCGATGTGTCAAAGAAATACATCTGTATGCAACACACTACACAGCATCTCTTTTTGTGCGCATGCACACCCGCATAGTTGACATGTTTCGACATTGAAATATGTTTAATTCAGACTTACTATATGATGTTGAATTGCCGGCGAGATAGCATAACCAGACAAATACCGAAAGTATTTTCAGGCAAATACATCCAAATGATCCCTCCATGATTGCGCTTCACCGCTGAGCAACACTAGTCCCACTATCACAAAAATCCTTTTCTAAAAACCACACAACGCACGAATCAGTTCGTTAACGCCGTGCGTATGGAACCGGTTGCTCAAAAAAAATCTCCCAATACAATAGCAACAAAAAGCAGGTGTGGCGGTGATAAGTTTCCAAGTTATGAAGCAACAACTAAAACCGTTAGTTCTTCATCTTTTTCAGCGCCAGGGCTCCAAGCGTAACGCGGTAGAAACCCCCAAGAAGACTTGGGAAAGGACATGCAGGCTCCGGATACTCGTAACGGGTGCTGTCCAGCGGTTCACTGTGAGAGACCAGTGAGAGAGAAGAGATGCGTACGCGAATTCATTGATCTAACGGGGTTGGAGGTAAAGAGCGGAGTGGGATAAACTCCACTGGAACGGACTGGAGTGTTTGCAGGATCGATGGAACTATGGAATCAACGGGGTGTTCTAGCTGGGATTCCAGGCTGTTGAGGCCAATGAGAGAGCTCGCCTGCCATCTCTGGTCAAATTATGAACTATAAATACGATTAATCTCCACTCTACAGAGAGTCGTGAGGTCATGCCACCTACATTGAGTGGTGGAACAGATCAAATTATTTGACTTTATTCTGGAAGTTAGGATACTACATTTTTACCAATGATAAAGAGAAACAGAGACAAACTATTGACTGATAGGAAAGTATTACATATTAAGGGGATAATTGTGAATGTGACCTATTCAGATGTATGCACAATTATCCAACAAATCTGGGAAATAATGTATAGCTAAAATAGTTTAAAGCTTAAAAACATGACAGGGAAATGAATGTGAAGATTTGTGTCAGACTGTTGTTTTAACTAAGTGGGTTAATGCTGTTTTAAGCTTGGAGGAATAGTCTATCTGGGGTCAATTACCTACCAGGTCAGTGGAATAGTCTACCTGGGTTCAATTACCTACCAGGTCAGAGGTCAGGACTCAGATCCCACAGATTATCTTCATCAAGGCCAGGTGCTGGGTTTGATGTGGAGAGGAAGAGGAGGAGGAGGAGGAGGAGGAGGAGGAGGAGGAGGAGGAAGATGAAGAGGATGAGGAGGTGCTTTAGATGGATGAGGAAGATGATGAGGAAGAGGAAGAGGATGATGATGTGGAAGAGGAAGATAATGTGGAAGAGGAAAAGGAAGATGATGAGGAAGAGGAAGAGGAAGATTATGAGGAAGATGATGAGGAAGAGGATGAGGAAGAGGAAGAGGAAGATTATGTGGAAGAGGAAGAGGAAGATGATGAGGAAGAGGAAGATTATGAGGAAGAGGTTGAGGAAGAGGAAGATGATAAGGAAGAGGAAGATGATGAGGATGAGGAAGATGATGAGGAAGAGGATGAGGAAGATTATGAGGAAGAGGATGATGATGAGGAAGAGGAAGATGAT
>CM062481.1:4345809-4375809 GCA_031479575.1 Coregonus ussuriensis
GAACTAAACATCCCATTAGGTACAGTAGTTATCAGACAGTGAGTTATCTGGGAACTAAACATCCCATTAGGTACAGTAGTTATCAGACAGTGAGTTATCTGGGAACTAAACATCACATTAGGTACAGTAGTTATCAGACAGTGAGTTATCTGGGAACTAAACATCACATTAGGTACAGTAGTTATCAGACAGTGAGTTATCTGGGAACTAAACATCACATTAGGTACAGTAGTTATCAGACAGTGAATTATCTGGGAACTAAACATCCCATTAGGTACAGTAGTTATCAGACAGTGAGTTATCTGGGAACTAAACATCACATTAGGTACAGTAGTTATCAGACAGTGAATTATCTGGGAACTAAACATCACATTAGGTACAGTAGTTATCAGACAGTGAGTTATCTGGGAACTAAACATCACATTAGGTACAGTAGTTATCAGACAGTGAATTATCTGGGAACTAAACATCCCATTAAGTACAGTAGTTATCAGACAGTGAATTATCTGGGAACTAAACATCCCATTAGGTACAGTAGTTATCAGACAGTGAATTATCTGGGAACTAAACATCCCATTAGGTACAGTAGTTATCAGACAGTGAGTTATCTGGGAACTAAGCGTCCCATTAGGTACAGTAGTTATCAGACAGTGAATTATCTGGGAACTAAGCATCCCATTAGGTACAGTAGTTATCAGACAGTGAATTATCTGGGAACTAAACATCCCGTTAGGTACAGTAGTTATCAGACAGTGAATTATCTGGGAACTAAACATCACGTTAGGTACAGTAGTTATCAGACAGTGAATTATCTGGGAACTAAACATCCCATTAGGTACAGTAGTTATCAGACAGTGAATTATCTGGGAACTAAACATCCCATTAGGTACAGTAGTTATTAGACAGTGAATTATCTGGGAACTAAACATCCCATTAGGTACAGTAGTTATCAGACAGTGAATTATCTGGGAACTAAGCATCCCATTAGGTACAGTAGTTATCAGACAGTGAATTATCTGGGAACTAAACATCCCATTAGGTACAGTAGTTATCAGACAGTGAATTATCTGGGAACTAAACATCCCATTAGGTACAGTAGTTATCAGACAGTGAATTACCTGGGAACTAAACATCCCATTAGGTACAGTAGTTATCAGACAGTGAATTATCTGGGAACTAAACATCACGTTAGGTACAGTAGTTATCAGACAGTGAATTATCTGGGAACTAAACATCCCGTTAGGTACAGTAGTTATCAGACAGTGAATTATCTGGGAACTAAACATCACGTTAGGTACAGTAGTTATCAGACAGTGAATTATCTGGGAACTAAACATCCCATTAGGTACAGTAGTTATCAGACAGTGAATTATCTGGGAACTAAACATCCCATTAGGTACAGTAGTTATTAGACAGTGAATTATCTGGGAACTAAACATCCCATTAGGTACAGTAGTTATCAGACAGTGAATTATCTGGGAACTAAGCATCCCATTAGGTACAGTAGTTATCAGACAGTGAATTATCAATGCTGTAGCTGAAAATGTATGCACTCACTAACTGTAAGTCGCTCTGGATAAGAGCGTCTGCTAAATGACTAAAATGTAATGTAAATGTAGTTACAGACAGTGAATTATCTGGGAACTAAACATCACATTAGGTACAGTAGTTATCAGACAGTGAATTATCTGGGAACTAAGCATCCCATTAGGTACAGTAGTTATCAGACAGTGAATTATCTGGGAACTAAGCATCCCATTAGGTACAGTAGTTATCAGACAGTGAATTATCTGGGAACTAAGCATCCCATTAGGTACAGTAGTTATCAGACAGTGAATTATCTGGGAACTAAGCATCCCATTAGGTACAGTAGTTATCAGACAGTGAATTATCTGGGAACTAAACAACACGTTAGGTACAGTAGTTATCAGACAGTGAATTATCTGGGAACTAAACATCACGTTAGGTACAGTAGTTATCAGACAGTGAATTATCTGGGAACTAAACATCACATTAGGTACAGTAGTTATCAGACAGTGAATTATCTGGGAACTAAACATCCCATTAGGTACAGTAGTTATCAGACAGTGTATTACCTGGGAACTAAACATCCCATTAGGTACAGTAGTTATCAGACAGTGTATTACCTGGGAACTAAACATCCCATTAGGTACAGTAGTTATCAGACAGTGAATTATCTGGGAACTAAACATCCCATTAGGTACAGTAGTTATCAGACAGTGTATTACCTGGGAACTAAACATCCCATTAGGTACAGTAGTTATCAGACAGTGAATTACCTGGGAACTAAACATCCCATTAGGTACAGTAGTTATCAGACAGTGAATTATCTGGGAACTAAGCATCCCATTAGGTACAGTAGTTATCAGACAGTGTATTATCTGGGAACTAAACATCCCATTAGGTACAGTAGTTATCAGACAGTGAATTATCTGGGAACTAAACATCCCGTTAGGTACAGTAGTTATCAGACAGTGAGTTATCTGGGAACTAAACATCCCATTAGGTACAGTAGTTATCAGACAGTGAATTATCTGGGAACTAAACATCCCGTTAGGTACAGTAGTTATCAGACAGTGAGTTATCTGGGAACTAAACATCACATTAGGTACAGTAGTTATCAGACAGTGAATTATCTGGGAACTAAACATCCCGTTAGGTACAGTAGTTATCAGACAGTGAATTATCTGGGAACTAAACATCCCGTTAGGTACAGTAGTCATCAGACAGTGAATTATCTGGGAACTAAACATCCCATTAGGTACAGTAGTTATCAGACAGTGAATTATCTGGGAACTAAACATCCCATTAGGTACAGTAGTTATCAGACAGTGAGTTATCTGGGAACTAAGCATCCCATTAGGTACAGTAGTTATCAGACAGTGAATTATCTGGGAACTAAGCATCCCATTAGGTACAGTAGTTATCAGACAGTGAATTATCTGGGAACTAAACATCCCGTTAGGTACAGTAGTTATCAGACAGTGAATTATCTGGGAACTAAACATCACGTTAGGTACAGTAGTTATCAGACAGTGAATTATCTGGGAACTAAACATCCCATTAGGTACAGTAGTTATCAGACAGTGAATTATCTGGGAACTAAACATCCCATTAGGTACAGTAGTTATTAGACAGTGAATTATCTGGGAACTAAACATCCCATTAGGTACAGTAGTTATCAGACAGTGAATTATCTGGGAACTAAGCATCCCATTAGGTACAGTAGTTATCAGACAGTGAATTATCTGGGAACTAAACATCCCATTAGGTACAGTAGTTATCAGACAGTGAATTATCTGGGAACTAAACATCCCATTAGGTACAGTAGTTATCAGACAGTGAATTACCTGGGAACTAAACATCCCATTAGGTACAGTAGTTATCAGACAGTGAATTATCTGGGAACTAAACATCCCATTAGGTACAGTAGTTATCAGACAGTGAATTATCTGGGAACTAAACATCCCATTAGGTACAGTAGTTATCAGACAGTGAATTATCTGGGAACTAAACATCCCATTAGGTACAGTAGTTATCAGACAGTGAATTACCTGGGAACTAAACATCCCATTAGGTACAGTAGTTATCAGACAGTGAATTATCTGGGAACTAAACATCCCATTAGGTACAGTAGTTATCAGACAGTGAATTATCTGGGAACTAAACATCACGTTAGGTACAGTAGTTATCAGACAGTGAATTATCTGGGAACTAAGCATCCCATTAGGTACAGTAGTTATCAGACAGTGAATTATCTGGGAACTAAGCATCCCATTAGGTACAGTAGTTAACAGACAGTGAATTATCTGGGAACTAAGCATCCCATTAGGTACAGTAGTTATCAGACAGTGAATTATCTGGGAACTAAACATCACGTTAGGTACAGTAGTTATCAGACAGTGTATTATCTGGGAACTAAACATCACATTAGGTACAGTAGTTATCAGACAGTGAATTATCTGGGAACTAAACATCCCATTAGGTACAGTAGTTATCAGACAGTGAATTATCTGGGAACTAAGCATCCCATTAGGTACAGTAGTTATCAGACAGTGAATTATCTGGGAACTAAACATCCCATTAGGTACAGTAGTTATCAGACAGTGAATTATCTGCGAACTAAACATCACATTAGGTACAGTAGTTATCAGACAGTGAATTATCTGGGAACTAAACATCACATTAGGTACAGTAGTTATCAGACAGTGAATTATCTGGGAACTAAACATCCCATTAGGTACAGTAGTTATCAGACAGTGAGTTATCTGGGAACTAAACATCCCATTAGGTACAGTAGTTATCAGACAGTGAATTATCTGGGAACTAAACATCCCGTTAGGTACAGTAGTTATCAGACAGTGAGTTATCTGGGAACTAAACATCACATTAGGTACAGTAGTTATCAGACAGTGAATTATCTGGGAACTAAACATCCCGTTAGGTACAGTAGTTATCAGACAGTGAATTATCTGGGAACTAAACATCCCGTTAGGTACAGTAGTCATCAGACAGTGAATTATCTGGGAACTAAACATCCCATTAGGTACAGTAGTTATCAGACAGTGAATTATCTGGGAACTAAACATCCCATTAGGTACAGTAGTTATCAGACAGTGAGTTATCTGGGAACTAAGCATCCCATTAGGTACAGTAGTTATCAGACAGTGAATTATCTGGGAACTAAGCATCCCATTAGGTACAGTAGTTATCAGACAGTGAATTATCTGGGAACTAAACATCCCGTTAGGTACAGTAGTTATCAGACAGTGAATTATCTGGGAACTAAACATCACGTTAGGTACAGTAGTTATCAGACAGTGAATTATCTGGGAACTAAACATCCCATTAGGTACAGTAGTTATCAGACAGTGAATTATCTGGGAACTAAACATCCCATTAGGTACAGTAGTTATTAGACAGTGAATTATCTGGGAACTAAACATCCCATTAGGTACAGTAGTTATCAGACAGTGAATTATCTGGGAACTAAGCATCCCATTAGGTACAGTAGTTATCAGACAGTGAATTATCTGGGAACTAAACATCCCATTAGGTACAGTAGTTATCAGACAGTGAATTATCTGGGAACTAAACATCCCATTAGGTACAGTAGTTATCAGACAGTGAATTACCTGGGAACTAAACATCCCATTAGGTACAGTAGTTATCAGACAGTGAATTATCTGGGAACTAAACATCCCATTAGGTACAGTAGTTATTAGACAGTGAATTATCTGGGAACTAAACATCCCATTAGGTACAGTAGTTATCAGACAGTGAATTATCTGGGAACTAAGCATCCCATTAGGTACAGTAGTTATCAGACAGTGAATTATCTGGGAACTAAACATCCCATTAGGTACAGTAGTTATCAGACAGTGAATTATCTGGGAACTAAACATCCCATTAGGTACAGTAGTTATCAGACAGTGAATTACCTGGGAACTAAACATCCCATTAGGTACAGTAGTTATCAGACAGTGAATTATCTGGGAACTAAACATCACGTTAGGTACAGTAGTTATCAGACAGTGAATTATCTGGGAACTAAACATCCCGTTAGGTACAGTAGTTATCAGACAGTGAATTATCTGGGAACTAAACATCACGTTAGGTACAGTAGTTATCAGACAGTGAATTATCTGGGAACTAAACATCCCATTAGGTACAGTAGTTATCAGACAGTGAATTATCTGGGAACTAAACATCCCATTAGGTACAGTAGTTATTAGACAGTGAATTATCTGGGAACTAAACATCCCATTAGGTACAGTAGTTATCAGACAGTGAATTATCTGGGAACTAAGCATCCCATTAGGTACAGTAGTTATCAGACAGTGAATTATCTGGGAACTAAACATCACGTTAGGTACAGTAGTTATCAGACAGTGAATTATCTGGGAACTAAACATCCCATTAGGTACAGTAGTTATCAGACAGTGAGTTATCTGGGAACTAAACATCACGTTAGGTACAGTAGTTATCAGACAGTGAGTTATCTGGGAACTAAACATCCCATTAAGTACAGTAGTTATCAGACAGTGAATTATCTGGGAACTAAACATCCCATTAGGTACAGTAGTTATCAGACAGTGAATTATCTGGGAACTAAACATCCCATTAGGTACAGTAGTTATCAGACAGTGAGTTATCTGGGAACTAAGCGTCCCATTAGGTACAGTAGTTATCAGACAGTGAATTATCTGGGAACTAAGCATCCCATTAGGTACAGTAGTTATCAGACAGTGAATTATCTGGGAACTAAACATCCCGTTAGGTACAGTAGTTATCAGACAGTGAATTATCTGGGAACTAAACATCACGTTAGGTACAGTAGTTATCAGACAGTGAATTATCTGGGAACTAAACATCCCATTAGGTACAGTAGTTATCAGACAGTGAATTATCTGGGAACTAAACATCCCATTAGGTACAGTAGTTATTAGACAGTGAATTATCTGGGAACTAAACATCCCATTAGGTACAGTAGTTATCAGACAGTGAATTATCTGGGAACTAAGCATCCCATTAGGTACAGTAGTTATCAGACAGTGAATTATCTGGGAACTAAACATCCCATTAGGTACAGTAGTTATCAGACAGTGAATTATCTGGGAACTAAACATCCCATTAGGTACAGTAGTTATCAGACAGTGAATTACCTGGGAACTAAACATCCCATTAGGTACAGTAGTTATCAGACAGTGAATTATCTGGGAACTAAACATCACGTTAGGTACAGTAGTTATCAGACAGTGAATTATCTGGGAACTAAACATCCCGTTAGGTACAGTAGTTATCAGACAGTGAATTATCTGGGAACTAAACATCACGTTAGGTACAGTAGTTATCAGACAGTGAATTATCTGGGAACTAAACATCCCATTAGGTACAGTAGTTATCAGACAGTGAATTATCTGGGAACTAAACATCCCATTAGGTACAGTAGTTATTAGACAGTGAATTATCTGGGAACTAAACATCCCATTAGGTACAGTAGTTATCAGACAGTGAATTATCTGGGAACTAAGCATCCCATTAGGTACAGTAGTTATCAGACAGTGAATTATCTGGGAACTAAACATCACGTTAGGTACAGTAGTTATCAGACAGTGAATTATCTGGGAACTAAACATCCCATTAGGTACAGTAGTTATCAGACAGTGAGTTATCTGGGAACTAAACATCACGTTAGGTACAGTAGTTATCAGACAGTGAGTTATCTGGGAACTAAACATCACATTAGGTACAGTAGTTATCAGACAGTGAGTTATCTGGGAACTAAACATCACGTTAGGTACAGTAGTTATCAGACAGTGAATTATCTGGGAACTAAACATCCCATTAGGTACAGTAGTTATCAGACAGTGAATTATCTGGGAACTAAACATCCCATTAGGTACAGTAGTTATTAGACAGTGAATTATCTGGGAACTAAACATCCCATTAGGTACAGTAGTTATCAGACAGTGAATTATCTGGGAACTAAGCATCCCATTAGGTACAGTAGTTATCAGACAGTGAATTATCTGGGAACTAAACATCCCATTAGGTACAGTAGTTATCAGACAGTGAATTATCTGGGAACTAAACATCCCATTAGGTACAGTAGTTATCAGACAGTGAATTACCTGGGAACTAAACATCCCATTAGGTACAGTAGTTATCAGACAGTGAATTATCTGGGAACTAAACATCACGTTAGGTACAGTAGTTATCAGACAGTGAATTATCTGGGAACTAAACATCCCGTTAGGTACAGTAGTTATCAGACAGTGAATTATCTGGGAACTAAACATCACGTTAGCTACAGTAGTTATCAGACAGTGAATTATCTGGGAACTAAACATCCCATTAGGTACAGTAGTTATCAGACAGTGAATTATCTGGGAACTAAACATCCCATTAGGTACAGTAGTTATTAGACAGTGAATTATCTGGGAACTAAACATCCCATTAGGTACAGTAGTTATCAGACAGTGAATTATCTGGGAACTAAGCATCCCATTAGGTACAGTAGTTATCAGACAGTGAATTATCTGGGAACTAAACATCACGTTAGGTACAGTAGTTATCAGACAGTGAATTATCTGGGAACTAAACATCCCATTAGGTACAGTAGTTATCAGACAGTGAATTATCTGGGAACTAAACATCCCATTAGGTACAGTAGTTATCAGACAGTGAATTATCTGGGAACTAAACATCCCATTAGGTACAGTAGTTATCAGACAGTGAATTATCTGGGAACTAAACATCCCATTAGGTACAGTAGTTATCAGACAGTGAATTACCTGGGAACTAAACATCCCATTAGGTACAGTAGTTATCAGACAGTGAATTATCTGGGAACTAAACATCCCATTAGGTACAGTAGTTATCAGACAGTGAATTATCTGGGAACTAAACATCACGTTAGGTACAGTAGTTATCAGACAGTGAATTATCTGGGAACTAAGCATCCCATTAGGTACAGTAGTTATCAGACAGTGAATTATCTGGGAACTAAGCATCCCATTAGGTACAGTAGTTAACAGACAGTGAATTATCTGGGAACTAAGCATCCCATTAGGTACAGTAGTTATCAGACAGTGAATTATCTGGGAACTAAACATCACGTTAGGTACAGTAGTTATCAGACAGTGTATTATCTGGGAACTAAACATCACATTAGGTACAGTAGTTATCAGACAGTGAATTATCTGGGAACTAAACATCCCATTAGGTACAGTAGTTATCAGACAGTGAATTATCTGGGAACTAAGCATCCCATTAGGTACAGTAGTTATCAGACAGTGAATTATCTGGGAACTAAACATCCCATTAGGTACAGTAGTTATCAGACAGTGAATTATCTGCGAACTAAACATCACATTAGGTACAGTAGTTATCAGACAGTGAATTATCTGGGAACTAAACATCACATTAGGTACAGTAGTTATCAGACAGTGAATTATCTGGGAACTAAACATCCCATTAGGTACAGTAGTTATCAGACAGTGAGTTATCTGGGAACTAAACATCCCATTAGGTACAGTAGTTATCAGACAGTGAATTATCTGGGAACTAAACATCCCGTTAGGTACAGTAGTTATCAGACAGTGAGTTATCTGGGAACTAAACATCACATTAGGTACAGTAGTTATCAGACAGTGAATTATCTGGGAACTAAACATCCCGTTAGGTACAGTAGTTATCAGACAGTGAATTATCTGGGAACTAAACATCCCGTTAGGTACAGTAGTCATCAGACAGTGAATTATCTGGGAACTAAACATCCCATTAGGTACAGTAGTTATCAGACAGTGAATTATCTGGGAACTAAACATCCCATTAGGTACAGTAGTTATCAGACAGTGAGTTATCTGGGAACTAAGCATCCCATTAGGTACAGTAGTTATCAGACAGTGAATTATCTGGGAACTAAGCATCCCATTAGGTACAGTAGTTATCAGACAGTGAATTATCTGGGAACTAAACATCCCGTTAGGTACAGTAGTTATCAGACAGTGAATTATCTGGGAACTAAACATCACGTTAGGTACAGTAGTTATCAGACAGTGAATTATCTGGGAACTAAACATCCCATTAGGTACAGTAGTTATCAGACAGTGAATTATCTGGGAACTAAACATCCCATTAGGTACAGTAGTTATTAGACAGTGAATTATCTGGGAACTAAACATCCCATTAGGTACAGTAGTTATCAGACAGTGAATTATCTGGGAACTAAGCATCCCATTAGGTACAGTAGTTATCAGACAGTGAATTATCTGGGAACTAAACATCCCATTAGGTACAGTAGTTATCAGACAGTGAATTATCTGGGAACTAAACATCCCATTAGGTACAGTAGTTATCAGACAGTGAATTACCTGGGAACTAAACATCCCATTAGGTACAGTAGTTATCAGACAGTGAATTATCTGGGAACTAAACATCCCATTAGGTACAGTAGTTATTAGACAGTGAATTATCTGGGAACTAAACATCCCATTAGGTACAGTAGTTATCAGACAGTGAATTATCTGGGAACTAAGCATCCCATTAGGTACAGTAGTTATCAGACAGTGAATTATCTGGGAACTAAACATCCCATTAGGTACAGTAGTTATCAGACAGTGAATTATCTGGGAACTAAACATCCCATTAGGTACAGTAGTTATCAGACAGTGAATTACCTGGGAACTAAACATCCCATTAGGTACAGTAGTTATCAGACAGTGAATTATCTGGGAACTAAACATCACGTTAGGTACAGTAGTTATCAGACAGTGAATTATCTGGGAACTAAACATCCCGTTGGGTACAGTAGTTATCAGACAGTGAATTATCTGGGAACTAAACATCACGTTAGGTACAGTAGTTATCAGACAGTGAATTATCTGGGAACTAAACATCCCATTAGGTACAGTAGTTATCAGACAGTGAATTATCTGGGAACTAAACATCCCATTAGGTACAGTAGTTATTAGACAGTGAATTATCTGGGAACTAAACATCCCATTAGGTACAGTAGTTATCAGACAGTGAATTATCTGGGAACTAAGCATCCCATTAGGTACAGTAGTTATCAGACAGTGAATTATCTGGGAACTAAACATCACGTTAGGTACAGTAGTTATCAGACAGTGAATTATCTGGGAACTAAACATCCCATTAGGTACAGTAGTTATCAGACAGTGAGTTATCTGGGAACTAAACATCACGTTAGGTACAGTAGTTATCAGACAGTGAGTTATCTGGGAACTAAACATCCCATTAAGTACAGTAGTTATCAGACAGTGAATTATCTGGGAACTAAACATCCCATTAGGTACAGTAGTTATCAGACAGTGAATTATCTGGGAACTAAACATCCCATTAGGTACAGTAGTTATCAGACAGTGAGTTATCTGGGAACTAAGCGTCCCATTAGGTACAGTAGTTATCAGACAGTGAATTATCTGGGAACTAAGCATCCCATTAGGTACAGTAGTTATCAGACAGTGAATTATCTGGGAACTAAACATCCCGTTAGGTACAGTAGTTATCAGACAGTGAATTATCTGGGAACTAAACATCACGTTAGGTACAGTAGTTATCAGACAGTGAATTATCTGGGAACTAAACATCCCATTAGGTACAGTAGTTATCAGACAGTGAATTATCTGGGAACTAAACATCCCATTAGGTACAGTAGTTATTAGACAGTGAATTATCTGGGAACTAAACATCCCATTAGGTACAGTAGTTATCAGACAGTGAATTATCTGGGAACTAAGCATCCCATTAGGTACAGTAGTTATCAGACAGTGAATTATCTGGGAACTAAACATCCCATTAGGTACAGTAGTTATCAGACAGTGAATTATCTGGGAACTAAACATCCCATTAGGTACAGTAGTTATCAGACAGTGAATTACCTGGGAACTAAACATCCCATTAGGTACAGTAGTTATCAGACAGTGAATTATCTGGGAACTAAACATCACGTTAGGTACAGTAGTTATCAGACAGTGAATTATCTGGGAACTAAACATCCCGTTAGGTACAGTAGTTATCAGACAGTGAATTATCTGGGAACTAAACATCACGTTAGGTACAGTAGTTATCAGACAGTGAATTATCTGGGAACTAAACATCCCATTAGGTACAGTAGTTATCAGACAGTGAATTATCTGGGAACTAAACATCCCATTAGGTACAGTAGTTATTAGACAGTGAATTATCTGGGAACTAAACATCCCATTAGGTACAGTAGTTATCAGACAGTGAATTATCTGGGAACTAAGCATCCCATTAGGTACAGTAGTTATCAGACAGTGAATTATCTGGGAACTAAACATCACGTTAGGTACAGTAGTTATCAGACAGTGAATTATCTGGGAACTAAACATCCCATTAGGTACAGTAGTTATCAGACAGTGAGTTATCTGGGAACTAAACATCACGTTAGGTACAGTAGTTATCAGACAGTGAGTTATCTGGGAACTAAACATCACATTAGGTACAGTAGTTATCAGACAGTGAGTTATCTGGGAACTAAACATCACGTTAGGTACAGTAGTTATCAGACAGTGAATTATCTGGGAACTAAACATCCCATTAGGTACAGTAGTTATCAGACAGTGAATTATCTGGGAACTAAACATCCCATTAGGTACAGTAGTTATTAGACAGTGAATTATCTGGGAACTAAACATCCCATTAGGTACAGTAGTTATCAGACAGTGAATTATCTGGGAACTAAGCATCCCATTAGGTACAGTAGTTATCAGACAGTGAATTATCTGGGAACTAAACATCCCATTAGGTACAGTAGTTATCAGACAGTGAATTATCTGGGAACTAAACATCCCATTAGGTACAGTAGTTATCAGACAGTGAATTACCTGGGAACTAAACATCCCATTAGGTACAGTAGTTATCAGACAGTGAATTATCTGGGAACTAAACATCACGTTAGGTACAGTAGTTATCAGACAGTGAATTATCTGGGAACTAAACATCCCGTTAGGTACAGTAGTTATCAGACAGTGAATTATCTGGGAACTAAACATCACGTTAGCTACAGTAGTTATCAGACAGTGAATTATCTGGGAACTAAACATCCCATTAGGTACAGTAGTTATCAGACAGTGAATTATCTGGGAACTAAACATCCCATTAGGTACAGTAGTTATTAGACAGTGAATTATCTGGGAACTAAACATCCCATTAGGTACAGTAGTTATCAGACAGTGAATTATCTGGGAACTAAGCATCCCATTAGGTACAGTAGTTATCAGACAGTGAATTATCTGGGAACTAAACATCACGTTAGGTACAGTAGTTATCAGACAGTGAATTATCTGGGAACTAAACATCCCATTAGGTACAGTAGTTATCAGACAGTGAGTTATCTGGGAACTAAACATCACGTTAGGTACAGTAGTTATCAGACAGTGAGTTATCTGGGAACTAAACATCCCATTAAGTACAGTAGTTATCAGACAGTGAATTATCTGGGAACTAAACATCCCATTAGGTACAGTAGTTATCAGACAGTGAATTATCTGGGAACTAAACATCCCATTAGGTACAGTAGTTATCAGACAGTGAGTTATCTGGGAACTAAGCGTCCCATTAGGTACAGTAGTTATCAGACAGTGAATTATCTGGGAACTAAGCATCCCATTAGGTACAGTAGTTATCAGACAGTGAATTATCTGGGAACTAAACATCCCGTTAGGTACAGTAGTTATCAGACAGTGAATTATCTGGGAACTAAACATCACGTTAGGTACAGTAGTTATCAGACAGTGAATTATCTGGGAACTAAACATCCCATTAGGTACAGTAGTTATCAGACAGTGAATTATCTGGGAACTAAACATCCCATTAGGTACAGTAGTTATTAGACAGTGAATTATCTGGGAACTAAACATCCCATTAGGTACAGTAGTTATCAGACAGTGAATTATCTGGGAACTAAGCATCCCATTAGGTACAGTAGTTATCAGACAGTGAATTATCTGGGAACTAAACATCCCATTAGGTACAGTAGTTATCAGACAGTGAATTATCTGGGAACTAAACATCCCATTAGGTACAGTAGTTATCAGACAGTGAATTACCTGGGAACTAAACATCCCATTAGGTACAGTAGTTATCAGACAGTGAATTATCTGGGAACTAAACATCACGTTAGGTACAGTAGTTATCAGACAGTGAATTATCTGGGAACTAAACATCCCGTTAGGTACAGTAGTTATCAGACAGTGAATTATCTGGGAACTAAACATCACGTTAGGTACAGTAGTTATCAGACAGTGAATTATCTGGGAACTAAACATCCCATTAGGTACAGTAGTTATCAGACAGTGAATTATCTGGGAACTAAACATCCCATTAGGTACAGTAGTTATTAGACAGTGAATTATCTGGGAACTAAACATCCCATTAGGTACAGTAGTTATCAGACAGTGAATTATCTGGGAACTAAGCATCCCATTAGGTACAGTAGTTATCAGACAGTGAATTATCTGGAAACTAAACATCACGTTAGGTACAGTAGTTATCAGACAGTGAATTATCTGGGAACTAAACATCCCATTAGGTACAGTAGTTATCAGACAGTGAGTTATCTGGGAACTAAACATCACGTTAGCTACAGTAGTTATCAGACAGTGAGTTATCTGGGAACTAAACATCACATTAGGTACAGTAGTTATCAGACAGTGAGTTATCTGGGAACTAAACATCACGTTAGGTACAGTAGTTATCAGACAGTGAATTATCTGGGAACTAAACATCCCATTAGGTACAGTAGTTATCAGACAGTGAGTTATCTGGGAACTAAACATCACATTAGGTACAGTAGTTATCAGACAGTGAGTTATCTGGGAACTAAACATCACATTAGGTACAGTAGTTATCAGACAGTGAATTATCTGGGAACTAAACATCCCATTAGGTACAGTAGTTATCAGACAGTGAGTTATCTGGGAACTAAACATCCCATTAGGTACAGTAGTTATCAGACAGTGAGTTATCTGGGAACTAAACATCACATTAGGTACAGTAGTTATCAGACAGTGAGTTATCTGGGAACTAAACATCACATTAGGTACAGTAGTTATCAGACAGTGAGTTATCTGGGAACTAAACATCACATTAGGTACAGTAGTTATCAGACAGTGAATTATCTGGGAACTAAACATCCCATTAGGTACAGTAGTTATCAGACAGTGAGTTATCTGGGAACTAAACATCACATTAGGTACAGTAGTTATCAGACAGTGAATTATCTGGGAACTAAACATCACATTAGGTACAGTAGTTATCAGACAGTGAGTTATCTGGGAACTAAACATCACATTAGGTACAGTAGTTATCAGACAGTGAATTATCTGGGAACTAAACATCCCATTAAGTACAGTAGTTATCAGACAGTGAATTATCTGGGAACTAAACATCCCATTAGGTACAGTAGTTATCAGACAGTGAATTATCTGGGAACTAAACATCCCATTAGGTACAGTAGTTATCAGACAGTGAGTTATCTGGGAACTAAGCGTCCCATTAGGTACAGTAGTTATCAGACAGTGAATTATCTGGGAACTAAGCATCCCATTAGGTACAGTAGTTATCAGACAGTGAATTATCTGGGAACTAAACATCCCGTTAGGTACAGTAGTTATCAGACAGTGAATTATCTGGGAACTAAACATCACGTTAGGTACAGTAGTTATCAGACAGTGAATTATCTGGGAACTAAACATCCCATTAGGTACAGTAGTTATCAGACAGTGAATTATCTGGGAACTAAACATCCCATTAGGTACAGTAGTTATTAGACAGTGAATTATCTGGGAACTAAACATCCCATTAGGTACAGTAGTTATCAGACAGTGAATTATCTGGGAACTAAGCATCCCATTAGGTACAGTAGTTATCAGACAGTGAATTATCTGGGAACTAAACATCCCATTAGGTACAGTAGTTATCAGACAGTGAATTATCTGGGAACTAAACATCCCATTAGGTACAGTAGTTATCAGACAGTGAATTACCTGGGAACTAAACATCCCATTAGGTACAGTAGTTATCAGACAGTGAATTATCTGGGAACTAAACATCACGTTAGGTACAGTAGTTATCAGACAGTGAATTATCTGGGAACTAAACATCCCGTTAGGTACAGTAGTTATCAGACAGTGAATTATCTGGGAACTAAACATCACGTTAGGTACAGTAGTTATCAGACAGTGAATTATCTGGGAACTAAACATCCCATTAGGTACAGTAGTTATCAGACAGTGAATTATCTGGGAACTAAACATCCCATTAGGTACAGTAGTTATTAGACAGTGAATTATCTGGGAACTAAACATCCCATTAGGTACAGTAGTTATCAGACAGTGAATTATCTGGGAACTAAGCATCCCATTAGGTACAGTAGTTATCAGACAGTGAATTATCAATGCTGTAGCTGAAAATGTATGCACTCACTAACTGTAAGTCGCTCTGGATAAGAGCGTCTGCTAAATGACTAAAATGTAATGTAAATGTAGTTATCAGACAGTGAATTATCTGGGAACTAAACATCACATTAGGTACAGTAGTTATCAGACAGTGAATTATCTGGGAACTAAGCATCCCATTAGGTACAGTAGTTATCAGACAGTGAATTATCTGGGAACTAAGCATCCCATTAGGTACAGTAGTTATCAGACAGTGAATTATCTGGGAACTAAGCATCCCATTAGGTACAGTAGTTATCAGACAGTGAATTATCTGGGAACTAAGCATCCCATTAGGTACAGTAGTTATCAGACAGTGAATTATCTGGGAACTAAACAACACGTTAGGTACAGTAGTTATCAGACAGTGAATTATCTGGGAACTAAACATCACGTTAGGTACAGTAGTTATCAGACAGTGAATTATCTGGGAACTAAACATCACATTAGGTACAGTAGTTATCAGACAGTGAATTATCTGGGAACTAAACATCCCATTAGGTACAGTAGTTATCAGACAGTGTATTACCTGGGAACTAAACATCCCATTAGGTACAGTAGTTATCAGACAGTGTATTACCTGGGAACTAAACATCCCATTAGGTACAGTAGTTATCAGACAGTGAATTATCTGGGAACTAAACATCCCATTAGGTACAGTAGTTATCAGACAGTGTATTACCTGGGAACTAAACATCCCATTAGGTACAGTAGTTATCAGACAGTGAATTACCTGGGAACTAAACATCCCATTAGGTACAGTAGTTATCAGACAGTGAATTATCTGGGAACTAAGCATCCCATTAGGTACAGTAGTTATCAGACAGTGTATTATCTGGGAACTAAACATCCCATTAGGTACAGTAGTTATCAGACAGTGAATTATCTGGGAACTAAACATCCCGTTAGGTACAGTAGTTATCAGACAGTGAGTTATCTGGGAACTAAACATCCCATTAGGTACAGTAGTTATCAGACAGTGAATTATCTGGGAACTAAACATCCCGTTAGGTACAGTAGTTATCAGACAGTGAGTTATCTGGGAACTAAACATCACATTAGGTACAGTAGTTATCAGACAGTGAATTATCTGGGAACTAAACATCCCGTTAGGTACAGTAGTTATCAGACAGTGAATTATCTGGGAACTAAACATCCCGTTAGGTACAGTAGTCATCAGACAGTGAATTATCTGGGAACTAAACATCCCATTAGGTACAGTAGTTATCAGACAGTGAATTATCTGGGAACTAAACATCCCATTAGGTACAGTAGTTATCAGACAGTGAGTTATCTGGGAACTAAGCATCCCATTAGGTACAGTAGTTATCAGACAGTGAATTATCTGGGAACTAAGCATCCCATTAGGTACAGTAGTTATCAGACAGTGAATTATCTGGGAACTAAACATCCCGTTAGGTACAGTAGTTATCAGACAGTGAATTATCTGGGAACTAAACATCACGTTAGGTACAGTAGTTATCAGACAGTGAATTATCTGGGAACTAAACATCCCATTAGGTACAGTAGTTATCAGACAGTGAATTATCTGGGAACTAAACATCCCATTAGGTACAGTAGTTATTAGACAGTGAATTATCTGGGAACTAAACATCCCATTAGGTACAGTAGTTATCAGACAGTGAATTATCTGGGAACTAAGCATCCCATTAGGTACAGTAGTTATCAGACAGTGAATTATCTGGGAACTAAACATCCCATTAGGTACAGTAGTTATCAGACAGTGAATTATCTGGGAACTAAACATCCCATTAGGTACAGTAGTTATCAGACAGTGAATTACCTGGGAACTAAACATCCCATTAGGTACAGTAGTTATCAGACAGTGAATTATCTGGGAACTAAACATCCCATTAGGTACAGTAGTTATCAGACAGTGAATTATCTGGGAACTAAACATCCCATTAGGTACAGTAGTTATCAGACAGTGAATTATCTGGGAACTAAACATCCCATTAGGTACAGTAGTTATCAGACAGTGAATTACCTGGGAACTAAACATCCCATTAGGTACAGTAGTTATCAGACAGTGAATTATCTGGGAACTAAACATCCCATTAGGTACAGTAGTTATCAGACAGTGAATTATCTGGGAACTAAACATCACGTTAGGTACAGTAGTTATCAGACAGTGAATTATCTGGGAACTAAGCATCCCATTAGGTACAGTAGTTATCAGACAGTGAATTATCTGGGAACTAAGCATCCCATTAGGTACAGTAGTTAACAGACAGTGAATTATCTGGGAACTAAGCATCCCATTAGGTACAGTAGTTATCAGACAGTGAATTATCTGGGAACTAAACATCACGTTAGGTACAGTAGTTATCAGACAGTGTATTATCTGGGAACTAAACATCACATTAGGTACAGTAGTTATCAGACAGTGAATTATCTGGGAACTAAACATCCCATTAGGTACAGTAGTTATCAGACAGTGAATTATCTGGGAACTAAGCATCCCATTAGGTACAGTAGTTATCAGACAGTGAATTATCTGGGAACTAAACATCCCATTAGGTACAGTAGTTATCAGACAGTGAATTATCTGCGAACTAAACATCACATTAGGTACAGTAGTTATCAGACAGTGAATTATCTGGGAACTAAACATCACATTAGGTACAGTAGTTATCAGACAGTGAATTATCTGGGAACTAAACATCCCATTAGGTACAGTAGTTATCAGACAGTGAGTATCTGGGAACTAAACATCCCATTAGGTACAGTAGTTATCAGACAGTGAATTATCTGGGAACTAAACATCCCGTTAGGTACAGTAGTTATCAGACAGTGAGTTATCTGGGAACTAAACATCACATTAGGTACAGTAGTTATCAGACAGTGAATTATCTGGGAACTAAACATCCCGTTAGGTACAGTAGTTATCAGACAGTGAATTATCTGGGAACTAAACATCCCGTTAGGTACAGTAGTCATCAGACAGTGAATTATCTGGGAACTAAACATCCCATTAGGTACAGTAGTTATCAGACAGTGAATTATCTGGGAACTAAACATCCCATTAGGTACAGTAGTTATCAGACAGTGAGTTATCTGGGAACTAAGCATCCCATTAGGTACAGTAGTTATCAGACAGTGAATTATCTGGGAACTAAGCATCCCATTAGGTACAGTAGTTATCAGACAGTGAATTATCTGGGAACTAAACATCCCGTTAGGTACAGTAGTTATCAGACAGTGAATTATCTGGGAACTAAACATCACGTTAGGTACAGTAGTTATCAGACAGTGAATTATCTGGGAACTAAACATCCCATTAGGTACAGTAGTTATCAGACAGTGAATTATCTGGGAACTAAACATCCCATTAGGTACAGTAGTTATTAGACAGTGAATTATCTGGGAACTAAACATCCCATTAGGTACAGTAGTTATCAGACAGTGAATTATCTGGGAACTAAGCATCCCATTAGGTACAGTAGTTATCAGACAGTGAATTATCTGGGAACTAAACATCCCATTAGGTACAGTAGTTATCAGACAGTGAATTATCTGGGAACTAAACATCCCATTAGGTACAGTAGTTATCAGACAGTGAATTACCTGGGAACTAAACATCCCATTAGGTACAGTAGTTATCAGACAGTGAATTATCTGGGAACTAAACATCCCATTAGGTACAGTAGTTATCAGACAGTGAATTATCTGGGAACTAAACATCCCATTAGGTACAGTAGTTATCAGACAGTGAATTATCTGGGAACTAAACATCCCATTAGGTACAGTAGTTATCAGACAGTGAATTACCTGGGAACTAAACATCCCATTAGGTACAGTAGTTATCAGACAGTGAATTATCTGGGAACTAAACATCCCATTAGGTACAGTAGTTATCAGACAGTGAATTATCTGGGAACTAAACATCACGTTAGGTACAGTAGTTATCAGACAGTGAATTATCTGGGAACTAAGCATCCCATTAGGTACAGTAGTTATCAGACAGTGAATTATCTGGGAACTAAGCATCCCATTAGGTACAGTAGTTAACAGACAGTGAATTATCTGGGAACTAAGCATCCCATTAGGTACAGTAGTTATCAGACAGTGAATTATCTGGGAACTAAACATCACGTTAGGTACAGTAGTTATCAGACAGTGTATTATCTGGGAACTAAACATCACATTAGGTACAGTAGTTATCAGACAGTGAATTATCTGGGAACTAAACATCCCATTAGGTACAGTAGTTATCAGACAGTGAATTATCTGGGAACTAAGCATCCCATTAGGTACAGTAGTTATCAGACAGTGAATTATCTGGGAACTAAACATCCCATTAGGTACAGTAGTTATCAGACAGTGAATTATCTGCGAACTAAACATCACATTAGGTACAGTAGTTATCAGACAGTGAATTATCTGGGAACTAAACATCACATTAGGTACAGTAGTTATCAGACAGTGAATTATCTGGGAACTAAACATCCCATTAGGTACAGTAGTTATCAGACAGTGAATTATCTGGGAACTAAACATCACATTAGGTACAGTAGTTATCAGACAGTGAATTATCTGGGAACTAAACATCCCATTAGGTACAGTAGTTATCAGACAGTGAATTATCTGGGAACTAAACATCCCATTAGGTACAGTAGTTATCAGACAGTGAATTATCTGGGAACTAAGCATCCCATTAGGTACAGTAGTTATCAGACAGTGAATTATCTGGGAACTAAACATCCCATTAGGTACAGTAGTTATCAGACAGTGAATTATCTGGGAACTAAACATCCCATTAGGTACAGTAGTTATCAGACAGTGAATTATCTGGGAACTAAGCATCCCATTAGGTACAGTAGTTATCAGACAGAGTAGGGAGCGGGTCCCCTATATCTCTTAGTTGACCAGTAGTTCAGTACAGTGTTTTATTCAGGGGAGAATGATCACATCCATTTTCATTGACTACATGAATAGACTATTGTCCCTGTCGTGTCAAGGTTGTATGTGTGTGTGTGTGTGTGTGTGTGTGTGTGTGTGTGTGTGTGTGTGTGTGTGTGTGTGTGTGTGTGTGTGTGTGTGTGTGTGTGTGTGTGTGTGTGTGTGTGTGTGTGTGTGTGTGTGTGTGTGTGTGTGTGTGTGTGTGTGTGTGTTGCGTCAAGGCATTTAGGTTGGCTTATGTTTGACTGGTGCAGGCATGTTTACTCAAATATGGCCATTGTGACATTTTTCTATCTGAAATGGAACCGTTTTCCCTACTGTATGTAGGGCCAGAGGGCTCTGGTCCAAAGTAGCGCCGTAACAAAGGGTGCCAGTTGGGATGCACACATTGAGTAGTTGATGGCAGGTCATAGTGATTTCTCAGATGCAGTGGGGCTCGGTCTGAGAAATATGATACAGGATGATCATACTGTCTATATGTTTGCAAAACTCAGCATCGCTGAGTCTCTCTGCTAAGAAAACATTGGTTCTGTCCCAAATATCACTTTAAGGAGTGCACTATGAACAGAGTGCCATTTGGGAATTATTTACGTTACTGTCTTATTCTGAAATTAAATTAAATAATAATTTTTCCCCTCATCAATCTACACACAATACCCCATAATGACGAAGCAAAAAAAAAATTATTTGAATTTTTTGCAAATGTATTAAAATTAAAAAACAGAAATACCTTATTTACATAAGTATTCAGCCCATTTGCTATGAGACTCAAAATTGAGCTCAATGAGACTCGAAATTGAGCTCATGGGCATCCTGTTTCCATTGATCATCCTTGAGATGTTTTTACAACTTGATTGGAGTCCAGCTTTGGTAAATTCAATTGATTGGACATTATTTGGAAAGGCGCACACCTGTCTATATAAGGTCCCACAGTTGACAGTGCATGTCAGAGCAAAAACCAAGCCATGAGGTCGAGGGAATTGTCCATAGAGCTCAGAGACAGGATTGTGTCGAGGCACAGATCTGGGGAAGAGTACCGAAACATTTCTGCAGCATTGATGGTCCCCAAGAACACAGTGGCCTCCATCCAGTAGCTGTGCGTGGGTAAAATCCCTGGGGAAGTAGAAAAACATGTTGACTCTCCCTCCTTGTAGAGGAACACCAATGCCATCCTCCTCTCTTTCATGTTGACGAAACGGTCTATCACTATGTCATACAGTACACTCTTTTAGTTTTTGTTGTCTTAGGCTACCTGGCTAAAATGCTTGCTCGCTAGCCTAACCTCCATTCATGGGCGTTAGCTAGTTAACGTTAACCTTCTACATCTAGCTACATATTGAACTTCCATCCTCTCAGGCCAGGGGCACAACAAAGTATGAATTAATGGTTGGATCAGAATCGCCGTTATAATCATTGGCCAGTACGAAGAATTAAGTAAAACCACAAGTCCAAATCCGTATCTCCATCCATGGCTAATTCAGGAAAGGGCCAATTTTAGCTAGCTGGCTAGCTAGCCACCGGAGGACAACAACACAACGAGATGCAACAATTCAAGTTTTTCTGTCAATGTGATTTGATGAGTGACGCCAAATCCAAGCTGGCTTCCTTTTACACTGTGTCTTGGTGTGCCAGGACCAATCACATTTGAGATCGGTCAGTTTAGCTCAACGCTGATTGACTAATTTGTTATACTTTTTTTTGTCAAGAGAGGCCAGATGCTCGCTGGCTTCCCTTGCCTTCAATGCCACAGGCCAAACTGAGCAATCGGGGGGAGAAGGGCCTTGGTCAGGGAGGTGACCAAGAACCCGATGGTCACTCTGACAGAGCTCCAGAGATCCTCTGTGGAGATGGGAGAACTTTCCAGAAGGACAACCACCAAGCAGGCCTTTATGGAAGAGTGGCCAGATGGAAGCCACTCCTCAGTAAAAGGTACATCAGAGCCTGCTTGGTGTTTGCCAAAAGGCACCTAAAGGACTCTCAGACCATGAGAAACAAGATTCTCTGGTCTGATGAAATCAAGATTGAACTCTTTGGCCTGAATGCCAAGCGTCACGTCTGGAGGAAACCTGGCACCATCCCTACGGTGAAGCACGGTGGTGGCAGCATCATGCTGTGGGGATGTTTTTCAGCAGCAGGGACTGGAAGACTAGTCAGGATCGAGGGAAAGATGAACGCAGCAAAGTACAGAGAGCTCCTTGATGAAAACCTGCTCCAGAGCGCTCAGGACCTCCGACTGGGGCGAAGGTTCACATTCCAACTGGACAACAAACCTAAGCACACAGCCAAGACAACGCAGCAGTGGCTTCAGGACAAGTCTCTGAATGTCCTTGAGTGGCCCAGCCAGAGCCCGGACTTGAACTCGATCGAACATCTCTGGAGAGACCTGAAAATAGCTGTGCAGCGACGCTCCCCATCCATCCTGACAGAGCTTGAGAGGATCTGCAGAGAAGAATGGGAGAAACTCCCCAAATACAGGTGGGCCAAGTTTGTAGCGTCATACCCAAGAAGACTCAAGGCTGTAATCACTGCCAAAGGTGCTTCAACAAAGTACTGTGTAAAGGGTCTGAATACTTATGTAAATGTAATATTTCAGTTTATTATTTTATTTTGATAAATTAACCCCAAAAAAGAAAAACTGTTTTTGTTTTGACATTAAGTAATATTGTGTGTAGATTTTATTTAATGTTATTTATTTCACCTTTATTTAACCAGGTAAGCCAGTTGAGAACAAGTTCTCATTTACAACTGCGACCTGGCTAAGATAAAGCAAAGCAGTGCGATAAAAACAACAACACAGAGTTACATATGGGGTAAAAAAACATAAAGTCAAAAAATACAACAGAAAATATATATACAGTGTTGATAAGGGGGGGGGGAACTATTTAATCCATTTTAAAATAATGCTGTAACATAACAAAATGTGGAAAAAGTAAATGTAATGCTTTCCAAATGCACTGTAAATATATGAACCCTTGGTAGGCATAATAAGAACATATTTTAATTAACACATTTGCTGTGGGTTGTGCAAATTCAAAAGTTTTGTATAAATTAAATCACTGAATTAATTTCTGAATGACTAAACAGTTTTTGTTTAATATTCCACTTATGCAGATAGGTGAGGGCACATCTCTCTACTTCTGGAAACAGTCTTCTGCAAAACTAAGAGAGACGGAATGGGATGTCTAATTAGGTAGATGCAATCATCACCATTAAAGTATAATAATGATTGACCTCCAGTAACAAATGGTTACATTAGGCCACATTGAGAGTTTTCATCTATATTTTTCGTAGCTGTCTATTTACCACCACAAACCGATGCGGGCACTAAGACAGCACTCAATGAGCTGTATAAGGCCATAAGGAAACAGGAAAACGCTCATCCAGAGGTGGCGCTCCTAGTGGCCGGGGACTTCAATGCAGGGAAACTTAAATCCGTTTTACCTCATTTCTACCAGCATGTTGCAGTGGGGGAAAAAAAGTATTTAGTCAGCCACCAATTGTGCAAGTTCTCCCACTTAAAAAGATGAGAGAGGCCTGTAATTTTCATCATAGGTACACGTCAACTATGACAGACAAAATGAGATTTTTTTTCTCCAGAAAATCACACTGTTGCTGGTATTTTGGCCCATTCCTCCATGCAGATCTCCTCTAGAGCAGTGATGTTTTGGGGCTGTCTGTCACGGTTTCGGCCGAGGCTGCTCCTCCTCCTTGTTCGGGCAGGCTTCGGCGGTCGTCGTCCCCGGAGTACTAGCTGCCACCATTCGATGTTTCATGTTTGTTTGGTTTGTGTGCAACCAGAGGAAGAAAACTCTAGACCACCTTTACTCCACACACAGAGACGCATACAAAGCTCTCCCTCGCCCTCCATTTGGCAAATCTGAACATAACTCTATCCTCCTGATTTCTGCTTATAAGCAAAAAACTAAAGCAGGAAGCACCAGTGACTCGGTCAATAAAGAAGTGGTCAGATGTTCGCAGATGCTAAGCTACAGGACTGTTTTGCTAGCACAGACTGGAATATGTTCCAGGATTCATTCAATGGCATTGAGGAGTACACCACCTCAGTCACCGGCTTCATCAATAAGTACATTGGCGACGTCGTCCCCACAGTGACCGTAGGTACATATCACAACCAGAAGCCATTGATTACAGGCAACATCCGCATCAAGCTAAAGGCTAGAGCTGCCGCTTTTAAGGAGCGGGACACTAATCTGGACGCTTATAAGAAATCCCGCTATGCCCTCAGATGAACCATCAAACAGGCAAAGCGTCAATACAGGATTAAGATTGAATCCTACTACACCGGCTCTGCAAACTATTACGGACTACAAATGGAAACCCAGCAGCGAGCTGCCCTAGTGACGTGAGCCTACCAGACAGGCTAAATGCCTTTTATGCTCTCTTCGAGGCAAGCAACACCTGAAGCATGCAAGAGAGCACAAGCTGTTCCGGACAACTGTGTGATCACGCTCTCGGTAACCAATGTAAGCAAGACCTTTAAACAGGTCAACATTCACAAAGCCGCGGGCCAGACAGATTACCAGGACGTGTACTCAAAGCATGCGCGGACCAACTGGCAAGTGTCTTCACTGACATTTTTAACCTCTCCCTGACCGAGTCTGTAACACCAACATGTTTCAAGCAGACCACCATAGTCCCTGTGCCCAAGGAAGTGAAGGTAACCTGCCTAAATTATTACCGCCCCGTAGCACTCACGTCGGTAGCCATGAAGGGCTTTGAAAGGCGGGTCATGGCTCACATCAACACCATCATGCCGGAAACCCTACACCCACTCCAATTCGCATACTGCCCCAACAGATCCACAGAACCCCGCCCTATTGCAACTGGGTACTGGACTTTCAGATGGGCCGCCCCCAGGTGGTGAAGGTAGGAAACAACACCTCCACTTTGCTGATCCTCAACACATGGGCCCCACAAGGGTGAGTGCTCAGCCCCCTCCTGTACTCCCTGTTCACCCATGACTGCGTGGCCACGCACGCCTCCAACTCAATAATCAAGTTTGCAGACGACACAATAGTAGTAGGCCTGATTACCAACAAGGATGAGACAGCCTACAGAGAGGAGGTGAAGGCCCTGGTAGTGTGGTGCCTGGAAAATGACCTCTCCCTCATTGTTGACAAATCAAAGGAGCTGATCGTGGACTTCAGGAAACAGCAGAGGGAGCACGCCTCTATCCACATCGACAGGATCGCTGTGGAGCATGTTGAAATCTTCAAGTTCCTCGGCATACACATCACTGACGTTCTGAAATGGTCCACCCACACAGACTGTGGTGAAGAAGGCGGAACAGCGCCTCTTCATTCTCAGGAGGCTGAAGAAATGTGGCTTGGCTTGGCACCTAAAACCCTCACAAACTTTTACAGATGCACAATTGAGAGCATCCTGTCGGGCTGTATCACTGCCTTGTATAGAAACTGCACCGCCCGCAACCGCAGGGTTCTCCAGAGGGTGGTGTGGTCTTGCCCAACATATCACCAGGGGCAAACTACCTGCCCTCCAGGACACCTACAGCACCAGATGTCACAGGAAGGCCAAAAAGATCATCAAGGACAACAACCACCCGAGCCACTGCCTGTTCACCCCGCTATCACCCAGAAGGCGAGGTCAGTACAGGTGCATCAAAGCTGGGACCGAGAGACTGAAAAACAGCTTCTATCTCAAGGCCATCAGACTGTTAAATAGCCATCACTAGGCAGCTTCCACCCAGTTACGTAACCCTGCACCTTAGAGGCGGCTGCCCCATATACATAGACATGAAATCACTGGCCACTTTAATAATGGAACACTAGTCACTCTAATAATGTTTACATATTTTTGCTTTACTCATCTCATATGTATATACTGTATTCTATTCTACTGTATTTTAGTCTATGCCACTCCAACATTGCTCATCCTAATATTTATATATTTATATATTCCTTAATTCCATTCTCTTACTTTTAGTTTGTGTGTATTGTTGTGAATTGTTGATATTACTGCACTGTTGGAGCTAGAAACACAAGCATTTCGCTACACCCGCAATAACATCCGCTAAACAAGTGTATGTGACAAATTAAATTTGATTTCATTCGATTTGAGATGACGCAATCTCAATCGCACTCCACACTGCCCTTTCCCACCTGGACAAGAGGAACACCTATGTGAGAATGCTGTTCATTGACTACAGCTCAGCGTTCAACACCATAGTGCCCTCAAAGCTCATCAGTAAGCTAAGGACCCTGGGACTAATCACCTCTCTCTGCAACTGGATCCTAGACTTCCTGACTGGCTGCCCACAGGTGGTAAGGGTAGGTAACAACACATCTGCCACGCTGATCCTCAACACTGGGGCCCCTCAGGGGTGCGTGCTTAGTCCCCTCCTGTACTCCCTGTTCACCCACGACTGCATGGCCAGACACGACTCCAACACCATCATTAAGTTTGCTGACGACACAACAGTGTGACAAAATGTGATTTGATTTGATGGTTATTACGTCCCAAAACAGTATGTCTTATGTCTTCTGTGACATATAGTAATGAACAGACAGAAAAACATCTCCTAGCCATAAAGATCCTGGATGCATCCCAAATAGCATAAATATTTCATAGGGCTCTGGTCAAAAGATGAAAAAACGAATGTGTTATGGCTCTACATCCTACATCGTGGATCGAGAGTTGCCTATCTAAGAGAACACATTGGGTGTTCTTTAATGGCTACGTGATTATTGCAGCTCAATGGGTGTAACTTTTGTTGACAAAAAAACAAGTAAGCATCCCAGAAGAAAATAATAAATACAAAATACAAATACAAATATAAATGGAAGCCTCTCTACTGCAAAACAGGTAGAGTTAAAAACATTGCAGTTGGTCCAGAACAGAGCAGCACGGCTGGCCCTTAGACATACACGGAGGGTTAATATCAACAACATGCATGCCAATCCCTCCTGGCTCAAAGTAGAGGAGAGATTGACATGCATCACTACTTGTCTTTGTGAGAGGTATTGACGTGTTGAAAGCACCGAGCTGTCTGTTCAAACAGCTAGCACACAGCTCAGACACCCATCCATACCCAACAAGACATGCCACCAGGGGTCTCTTCACAGACCTCAAGTCCAGAACAGACTCTGGGAAACATAAAGTACTACATAGAGCCATGACTACATGGAACTCTCTTCCACATCAAGTAACTCAAGCGAAAAGTAAAATCACATTTAAAAAACAGATAAAACAACACCTCATGGCACCTCACGGTACTTCACGTGGACTGTGAAGAGACACACACACAAACACTGTAATGTTGTGGCATTGTGGTGTTGTAGTATTGTGGTATTGTGGTATTGTGGTGTTGTGGCATTGTGGTGTTGTAGTATTGTGGTATTGTGGTATTGTGGTGTTGTGGCATTGTGGTGTTGTAGTATTGTGGTATTGTGGTATTGTGGTGTTGTGGCATTGTGGTGTTGTAGTATTGTGGTATTGTAGTATTGTGGTATTGTGGTATTGTAGTGTTGTGGTATTGTGGTGTTGTGGTGTTGTGGTATTGTAGTACTGTGGTAATGTAATGTTGTGGTATTGTGGTATTGTGGTATTGTAATATTGTGGATTCTATATAGATAATGTATAATAAGAGAGTAATAATGTAATAATGTCTGGTATGATGTGTTGTTATTTTAATGATGTAGGCTGTTGTTGTTTTGTTGTGATGTAACTGTTTTAACCTCGTTTGGACTCCAGGAAGAGTAGCTGCTGCCTTGGCTAATGGGGATCCATAATAAACTCCAGGAAGAGTAGCTGCTGCCTTGGCTAATGGGGATCCATAATAAACTCCAGGAAGAGTAGCTGCTGCCTTGGCTAATGGGGATCCATAATAAACTCCAGGAAGAGTAGCTGCTGCTTTGGCTAATGGGGATCCATAATAAACTCCAGGAAGAGTAGCTCAGCCTTGGCTAATGGGGATCCATAATAAACTCCAGGAAGAGTAGCTGCTGCCTTGGCTAATGGGGATCCATAATAGACTCCAGGAAGAGTAGCTGCTGCCTTGGCTAATGGGGATCCATAATAAACTCCAGGAAGAGTAGCTCAGCCTTGGCTAATGGGGATCCATAATAAACTCCAGGAAGAGTAGCTGCTGCTTTGGCTAATAGGGATCCATAATAAACTCCAGGAAGAGTAGCTGCTGCCTTGGCTAATGGGGATCCATAATAAACTCCAGGAAGAGTAGCTGCTGCCTTGGCTAATGGGGATCCATAATAAACTCCAGGAAGAGTAGCTGCTGCCTTGGCTAATGGGGATCCATAATAAACTCCAGGAAGAGTAGCTGCTGCCTTGGCTAATGGGGATCCATAATAAACTCCAGGAAGAGTAGCTGCTGCCTTGGCTAATGGGGATCCATAATAAACTCCAGGAAGAGTAGCTGCTGCCTTGGCTAATGGGGATCCATAATAAACCCCAGGAAGAGTAGCTGCTGCCTTGGCTAATGGGGATCCATAATAAACTCCACGAAGAGTAGCTGCTGCCTTGGCTAATGGGGATCCATAATAAACTCAAGGAAGAGTAGCTGCTGCTTTGGCTAATGGGGATCCATAATAAACTCCAGGAAGAGTAGCTGCTGCCTTGGCTAATGGGGATCCATAATAAACTCCAGGAAGAGTAGCTGCTGCCTTGGCTAATGGGGATCCATAATAAACTCCAGGAAGAGTAGCTGCTGCCTTGGCTAATGGGGATCCATAATAAACTCCAGGAAGAGTAGCTGCTGCCTTGGCTAATGGGGATCCATAATAATTCCCAGGAAGAGTAGCTGCTGCCTTGGCTAATGGGGATCCATAATAAACTCCAGGAAGAGTAGCTGCTGCCTTGGCTAATGGGGATCCTAATAAATAGTAAAGATGAAAGTGGCAGTGGCACACTTTACTTTGTTAATCTGAAAACGGATATTAGCACTGGCTTACACTGAATGAGGGAGGGGAATGAGGGAGGGGAAGGAGGGAGGGGTAATGAGGGAGGGGAATGAGGGAGGGAAATGAGGGAGGGGAATGAGGGAGGGAAATTGTCACGATCGTCGAATGCAGAG
>CM062481.1:4380809-4403309 GCA_031479575.1 Coregonus ussuriensis
CCACTTCACAATAACAGCACTTACAGTTGACCGGGGCAGCTCTAGCAGGGCAGAAATTTGATGAACTGACTTGTTGCAAAGGTGGCAACCTATGATGGTGCCACGTTGAAAGTCACTGAGCTCTTCAGTAAGACCATTCTACTGCCAATGTTTGTCTATGGAGATTGCATGGCTGTGAGCTGTGAAATAGCCGAATCTAATAATTTGAAGGGGTGTCCACATACTTTTCTATATATAGTGTAGGTGGTGTTCTGCGCCAAGTATAGGGATTAATAAAGGGTAATAGGGAGTAATAAAGGGGGTAATAAAGGGTAATAGGGAGTACTAATGGGTAATAGGGAGTAATAGGGGGTAATACAGGGTAATAGGGAGTAATAGGGGGTAATACAGGGTAATAGGGAGTAATAGGGGGTAATACAGGGTAATAGGGAGTAATAGGGGGTAATACAGGGTAATAGGGGGTAATAGGGGGTAATAAAGGGTAATATGGAGTAATAGGGAGTAATAGGGGGTAATAACGGGTAATAGGGAGTAATAAAGGGTAATAGGGAGTAATAAAGGGTAATAGGGAGTAATAGGGAGTAATAGGGGGTAATAACGGGTAATAGGGAGTAATAAAGGGTAATAGGGAGTAATAAAGGGTAATAGGGAGTAATAGGGAGTAATAGGGGGTAATAACGGGTAATAGGGAGTAATAAAGGGGTAATAAAGGGTAATAGGGAGTACTAATGGGTAATAGGGAGTAATAGGGGGTAATACAGGGTAATAGGGAGTAATAGGGGGTAATACAGGGTAATAGGGAGTAATAGGGGGTAATACAGGGTAATAGGGAGTAATAGGGGGTAATACAGGGTAATAGGGGGTAATAGGGGGTAATAAAGGGTAATATGGAGTAATAGGGAGTAATAGGGGGTAATAACGGGTAATAGGGAGTAATAAAGGGTAATAGGGAGTAATAAAGGGTAATAGGGAGTAATAGGGAGTAATAGGGGGTAATAACGGGTAATAGGGAGTAATAAAGGGTAATAGGGAGTAATAAAGGGTAATAGGGAGTAATAGGGAGTAATAGGGGGTAATAACGGGTAATAGGGAGTAATAAAGGGTAATAGGGAGTAATAAAGGGTAATAGGGAGTATTAAAGGGTAATAGGGAGTAATAAAGGGTAATAGGGAGTAATAGGGGGTAATAACGGGTAATAGGGAGTAATAGGGGGTAATAGGGAGTAATAAAGGGTAATAGGGAGTAATAAAGGGTAATAGGGGCTAATAACGGGTAATAGGGAGTAATAGGGAGTAATAAAGGGTAATAGGGGGTAATAACGGGTAATAGGGAGTAATAGGGAGTACTAAATGGTAACAGGGAGTAATAGGGAGTAATAAAGGGTAATAGGGAGTAATAGGGAGTAATAAAGGGTAATAGGGAGTAATAAAGGGTAATAGGGAGTAATAAAGGGTAATAGGGAGTAATAGGGATTAATAAAAGGTAATATGGGGTAATAACGGGTAATAGGGAGTAATAAAGGGTAATAGGGAGTAATTGGGAGTTATAAAGGGTAATAGGGAGTAATAGAGAGTAATAACGGGTAATAGGGATTAATAGGGAGTAAGAAAGGGTAATAGGGAGTAAGAAAGGGTAATAGGTAGTAATAGGGGGTAATAACGGGTAATAGGGAGTAATAGGGAGTAATAGGGAGTAATAACGGGTAATAGGGAGTAATAAAGGGTAATAGGGAGTAATAGGGAGTAATAAAGGGTAACAGGGAGTAATAAAGGGTAATAGGGAGTAATAGGGAGTAATAGGGAGTAATAACGGGTAATAGGGAGTAATAAAGGGTAATAGGGAGTAATAGGGAGTAATAGGGAGTAATAAAGGATAATAGGGAGTAATAAAGGGTAATAGGGAATAATAGGGGGTAATAGGGAGTAATAAAGGGTAATAGGGAGTAATAAAGGGTAATATGGAGTAATAGGGGGTAATAACGGGTAATAGGGAGTAATAGGGAGTAATAGGGAGTAATAGGGAGTAATAACGGGTAATAGGGAGTAAAAGGGAGTAATAAAGGGTAATAGGGAGTAATAAAGGGTAATAGGGGGTAATAGGGAGTAATAAAGGGTGATAGGGAGTAATAGGGGGTAATAATGGGTAATAGGGAGTAATAGGGAGTAATAGGGAGTAATAACGGGTAATAGGGAGTAGTAGGGAGTAAGAAAGGGTAATAGGGAGTAATAAAGGGTAATAGGGGGTAATAGGGAGTAATAGGGAGTAATAACGGGTAAAAGGGAGTAATAAAGGGTAATAGGGAGTAATAGGGAGTAATAGGGAGTAATAAAGGGTTATATGGAGTAATAAAGGGTAATAGGGAGTAACAAATGGTAATAGGGAATAATAGGGGGTAATAGGGAGTAATAGGGAGTAATAGGGAGTAATAGGGAGTAATAAAGGGTAATAGGGAGTAATAGGGAGTAATAAAGTGTAATAGGGAGTAATAGGTGGTAATAACGGGTAATAGGGAGTAATAGGGAGTAATAGGGAGTAATAAGGGGTAATATGGAGTAATAGGGGGTAATAACGGGTAATAGGGAGTAATAGGGAGTAATAGGGAGTAATAGGGAGTAATAACGGGTAATAGGGAGTAATAGGGGGTAATAAAGGGTAATAGGGAGTAATAGGGAGTAATAGGGAGTAATAAAGGGTAATATGGAGTAATAAAGGGTAATAGGGAGTAATTAAGGGTAATGAGGAATAATAGGGGGTAATAGGGAGTAATAGGGAGTAATAAAGGGTAATAGGGAGTAATAGGGGGTAATAACGGGTAATATGGAGTAATAGGGGGTAATAGGGAGTAATAGGGAGTAATAGGGAGTAATAAAGGGTAATAGGGAGTAATAAAGGGTAATATGGAGTAATAGGGGGTAATAACGGGTAATAGGGAGTAATAGGGAGTAATAGGGAGTAATAAAGGGTAATATGGAGTAATAGGGGGTAATAAAGGGTATTAGGGAGTAATAAAGGGTAATAGGGGGTAATAGGGAGTAATAAAGGGTAATAGGGAGTAATAGGGAGTAATAAAGGGTAATATGGAGTAATAAAGGGTAATAGGGAATAATAGGGGGTAATAGGGAGTAATAGGGAGTAATAGGGAGTAATAAAGGGTAATAGGGAGTAATAGGGAGTAATAAAGTGTAATAGGGAGTAATAGGGGGTAATAGGGAGTAATATGGAGTAATACAGGGTAATAGGGAGTAATAGGGAGTAATAAAGGGTAATAGGGAGTAATAGGGGGTAATAGGGAGTAATAGGGAGTAATAGGGAGTAATAAAGGGTAATAGGGAGTAATAAAGGGTAATAGGGAGTAATAGGGATTAATAAAGGGTAATATGGAGTAATAACGGGTAATAGGGAGTAATATGGAGTAATAAAGGGTAATAGGGGGTAATAACGGGTAATAGGGAGTAATAGGGAGTACTAAAGGGTAATAGGGAGTAATAGGGAGTAATAAAGGGTAATAGGGAGTAATAGGGATTAATAAAGGGTAATATGGAGTAATAACGGGTAATAGGGAGTAATATGGAGTAATAAAGGGTAATAGGGGGTAATAACGGGTAATAGGGAGTAATAGGGAGTACTAAAGGGTAATAGGGAGTAATAGGGAGTAATAAAGGGTAATAGGGAGTAATAGGGAGTAATAAAGGGTCATAGGGACTAATAAAGGGTAATAGGGAGTAATAGGGGGTAATAACGGGTAATAGGGAGTAATAGGGGGTAATAGGGAGTAATAAAGGGTAATAACGGGTAATAGGGAGTAATAGGGAGTACTAAAGGGTAATAGGGAGTAATAGGGAGTAATAAAGGGTAATAGGGAGTAATAGGGAGTAATAAAGGGTAATAGGGAGTAATAAATGGTAATAGGGAGTAATAGGGAGTAACAAAGGGTAATAGGGAGTAATAAAGGGTAATAGGGAATAATAGGGGGTAATAGGGAGTAATAGGGAGTAATAGGGAGTAATAAAGGGTAATAGGGAGTAATAGGGAGTAATAAAGTGTAATAGGGAGTAATAGGGGGTAATAGGGAGTAATATGGAGTAATACAGGGTAATAGGGAGTAATAGGGAGTAATAAAGGGTAATAGGGAGTAATAGGGGGTAATAGGGAGTAATAGGGAGTAATAGGGAGTAATAAAGGGTAATAGGGAGTAATAAAGGGTAATAGGGAGTAATAGGGATTAATAAAGGGTAATATGGAGTAATAACGGGTAATAGGGAGTAATATGGAGTAATAAAGGGTAATAGGGGGGTAATAACGGGTAATAGGGAGTAATAGGGAGTACTAAAGGGTAATAGGGAGTAATAGGGAGTAATAAAGGGTAATAGGGAGTAATAGGGATTAATAAAGGGTAATATGGAGTAATAACGGGTAATAGGGAGTAATATGGAGTAATAAAGGGTAATAGGGGGTAATAACGGGTAATAGGGAGTAATAGGGAGTACTAAAGGGTAATAGGGAGTAATAGGGAGTAATAAAGGGTAATAGGGAGTAATAGGGAGTAATAAAGGGTCATAGGGACTAATAAAGGGTAATAGGGAGTAATAGGGGGTAATAACGGGTAATAGGGAGTAATAGGGGGTAATAGGGAGTAATAAAGGGTAATAACGGGTAATAGGGAGTAATAGGGAGTACTAAAGGGTAATAGGGAGTAATAGGGAGTAATAAAGGGTAATAGGGAGTAATAGGGAGTAATAAAGGGTAATAGGGAGTAATAAATGGTAATAGGGAGTAATAGGGAGTAACAAAGGGTAATAGGGAGTAATAGGGATTAATAAAGGGTAATAGGGGGTAATAACGGGTAATAGGGAGTAATTGGGTGTTATAAAGGGTAATAGGGAGTAATAGGGAGTAATAACGGGTAATAGGGAGTAATAGGGAGTAATAAAGGGTAATAGGGAGTAATAAAGGGTAATAGGGAGTAATAGGGGGTAATAACGGGTAATAGGGAGTAATAGGGAGTAATAAAGGGTAATAGGGGGTAATAAAGGGTAATAGGGGGTAATAGGGAGTAATAGGGAGTAATAACGGGTAATAGGGAGTAATAAAGGGTAATAGGGAGTAATAAAGGGTAATAGGGAGTAATAGGGGGTAATAGGGAGTAATATGGAGTAATAGGGAGTAATAAAGGGTAATTGGGAGTAATAAAGTGTAATATGGAGTAATAGGGATTAATAAAGGGTAATATGGGGTAATAACGGGTAATAGGGGGCAATAGGGAGTAATAGGGAGTAATAAAGGGTAATAGGGGGTAATAAAGGGTAATAGGGGGTAATAGGGAGTAATAGGGAGTAATAACGGGTAATAGGGAGTAATAAAGGGTAATAGGGAGTAATAAAGGGTAATAGGGAGTAATAGGGGGTAATAGGGAGTAATAGGGAGTAATATGGAGTAATAGGGAGTAATAAAGGGTAATTGGGAGTAATAAAGTGTAATATGGAGTAATAGGGATTAATAAAGGGTAATATGGGGTAATAACGGGTAATAGGGGGCAATAGGGAGTAATAGGGAGTAATAAAGGGTAATAGGGAGTAATAAAGGGTAATAGGGAGTAATATGGAGTAATAAAGGGTAATAGGGAGTAATAGGGGGTAATAACGGGTAATAGGGAGTAATAAATGGTAATAGGCAGTAATAGGGAGTAATAAAGGGTAATATGGAGTAATAAAGGGTAATAGGGAGTAATAGGGAGTAATAAAGGGTAATAGGGGTAATAACGGTTAATAGGGAGTAATAGGGAGTACTAAAGGGTAATAGGGAGTAATAGGGAGTAATAAAGGGTAATAGGGAGTAATAGGGAGTAATAAAGGGTAATAGGGAGTAATAAAGGGTAATAGGGAGTAATAGGGATTAATAAAGGTTAATAGGGGGTAATAACGGGTAATATGGAGTAATTGGGTGTTATAAAGGGTAATAGGGAGTAATAGGGAGTAATAACGGGTAATATGGAGTAATAGGGAGTAATAAAGGGTAATAGGGAGTAATAAAGGGTAATAGGGAGTAATAGGGGGTAATAACGGGTAATAGGGAGTAATAGGGAGTAATAAAGGGTAATAGGGGGTAATAAAGGGTAATAGGGGGTAATAGGGAGTAATAGGGAGTAATAACGGGTAATAGGGAGTAATAAATGGTAATAGGGAGTAATAGGGAGTAATAGGGAGTAATAAAGGGTAATAGGGAGTAATAAAGGGTAATAGGGAGTAATAAAGGGTAATAGGGAGTAATAGGGGGTAATAGGGAGTAATAGGGAGTAATAGGGAGTAATAAAGGGTAATAGGGAGTAATAAAGGGTAATAGGGAGTAATAGGGATTAATAAAGGGTAATATGGGGTAATAACGGGTAATAGGGGGTAATAGGGAGTAATAGGGAGTAATAAAGGGTAATAGGGAGTAATAAATTGTAATAGGGATTAATAGGGAGTAATAATGGGTAATAGGGAGTAATAGGGGGTAATAACGGGTAATAGGGAGTAATAAAGGGTAATAGGCAGTAATAGGGAGTAATAAAGGGTAATATGGAGTAATAAAGGGTAATAGAGAGTGATAGGGGATAATAGGGGGTAATAGAGAGTGATAGGGGATAATAGGGGGTAATAGAGAGTGATTTGGGATAATATGGGGGTAATAGAGAGTGATAGGGGATAATAGGGGGTAATAGGGAGTAATAACGGGTAATAGGGAGTAATAGGGAGTAATAACGGGTAATAGGGAGTAATAGGGAGTAATAAAGGGTAATAGGGAGTAATAGGGAGTAATAACGGGTAATAGGGAGTAATAAAGGGTAATAGGGGGTAATAATGGGTAATAGGGAGTAATAAAGGGTCATTTGTTTTTTTGTTGTTGTTTTTGATCTTTATTTTAACAGGGAAAAACAGACTGAGACCTGGAGCTCTTTTACGGCTGTGCCCTGTGTAAACATGTTGACATGTACAGTTTTAGACATACAGACAAGAACATTTCAAACATACAAAACAAAAACACAATTCAACAGAAACAATCACAGACAACATCATATTGATCCTCCATAACATTTTTAAAATGGGCAAGGGACACCAGAGTGTCTAACTAATAGGGGGTAATAGGGGGTAATAGGGAGTAATGAGCCAGTACTATACAGTGAGGGAAAAAAGTATTTGATCTCCTGCTGATTTTGTACGTTTGCCCACTGACAAAGAAATGATCAGTCTATAATTTGAATGGTAGGTTTATTTGAACAGTGAGAGACAGAATAACAACAACAAAATCAAGAAAAACGCATGTCAATAATTTTGACCCCTACGTTTTTTAGATCAGTATTTATTGTTGTGTTGTCGGCAAACTTAATGATGGTGTTGGAGTCGTGCCTGGCCATGCAGTCATGGGTGAACAGGGAGTTCAAGAGGAAACTGAGCACCCACCCTTGAGGGGCCCCCATGTTGAGGATCAGCGTGGGAGATGTGTTGTTACCTACCACCTACAATATATCAAAAACATTATTATTATTACTATATTATTATTTTTTTTTTGGGGGGGGGGGGTAGGGGGAGTGTAGAACGATTACTTTTGTCCTATCACAGGTATTCCTTAAAGAGGTGGGGTTTCAAGTGTCTCTGGAAGGTGGTGAGTGACTCCGCTGTCCTGGCGTCGTGAGGGAGCTTGTTTCACCATTGGGGTGCCAGAGCGGCGTACAGTTTCGACTGGGCTGAGCGGGAACTGTGCTTCTGCAGAGGTAGGGGGGCCAGCAGGCCAGAGGTGGATGAACGCAATGCCCTCGTTTGAGTGTAGGGACTGATCAGAGCCTGAAGGTACGGAGGTGCCGTTCCCCTCACAGCTCCGTAGGCAAGCACCATGGTCTTGTAGCTGATACAGGCTTCAACTGGAAGCCAGTGGAGTGTGCGGAGGAGCGGGGTGACGTGAGAGAACTTGGGAAGGTTGAACACCAGACGGGCTGCAGCATTCTGGATGAGTTGTAGGGGTTTAATGGCACAGGCAGGGAGCCCAGCCAACAGCGAGTAACAGTAATCCAGACGGGAGATGACAAGTGCCTGGATTAGGACCTGTGCCGCTTCCTGTGTAAGGTAGGGTCGTACTCTGCAAATGTTGTAGAGCATGAACCTACAGGATCGGGTCACCACTTTGATGTTAGCAGAGAACGACAGGGTGTTGTCCAAGGTTCTTTGCACTCTGGGAGGAGGACACAACGGAGTTGTCAACCGTGATGGCGAGATCATGGAGCGGGCAGTCCTTCCCGGGGAGGAAGAGCAGCTCCGTCTTGCCGAGGTTCAGCTTGAGGTGGTGATCCGTCATCCACACTGATATGTCTGCCAGACATGCAGAGATGCGATTTGCCACCTGGTTATCAGAAGGGGGAAAGGAGAAGATTAATTGTGTGCTGTCTGTGTAGCAATGATAGGAGAGACCACGTGAGGATATGACAGAGCCAAGTGACTTGGTGTATAGAGAGAATAGGAGAGGGTGTAGAACTGAGCCCTGGGGGTCACCAGTGGTGAGAGCACGTGGTGCGGAGACAGATTCTCGCCACACCACCTGGTAGGAGCGACCTGTGAGGGAGGACACAATCCAAGAGTGAGCCGCGCCGGAGATGCCCAACTCGGAGAGGGTGGAGAGGAGGATCTGATGGTTCACAATATCAAAGGCAGCAGATAGGTCTAGAAGGATGAGAACAGAGGAGAGAGAGTTAGCTTTAGCAGTGCGGAGAGCCTCCGTGACACAGAGAAGAGCAGTCTCAGTTGAATGACCAGTCTTGAAACATGACTGGTTTGGATCAAGAAGGTCATTCTGAGAGAGATAATAAGAGAGTTGGCTAAAGACGGCACGCTAAAGAGTTTTGGAGAGAAAAGAAAGAAGGGATACTGGTCTGTAGTGTCACGCCCTGACTCTGGGGACTCTTATTTGTTGAGTCAGGGTGTGATTTTCTATGTTGTAATGTTCTATGTTGTATTTTCTAGGTTTAGATCTAGTGGGTTGTGGGATCTTGTTCCGTGTTAGGTATGTTGTTTGTGTACCTTGGACTTCACGTTTCGTTTGTTGTTTTGTCATTGTTTATTCGGTTCAAATAAACATGTATGCATATCACGCTGCGCCTTGGTCTGACCCTTTCATGAACGAACGTGACATGTAGTTGTTGACATCGGAGGGATCGAGTGTAGGTTTTTTGAGAAGGGGTGCAACTCTCGCTCTCTTGAAGACGGAAGGGACATAGCCAGTGGTCAAGGATGAGTTGATGAGCGAGGTGAGGTAAGGGAGAAGGTCTCTGGAAATGGTCTGGAGAAGAGAGGAGGGGATAGGGTCAAGCGGGCAGGTTGTTGGGCGGCCGGACAAGTCGCAAGATTTCATCTGGAGAGAGAGGGGAGAAAGAAGTCAAAGCATAAGGTAGGGCAGTGTGAACAGGACCTACCCTATGTCAATGAAGATTGATGCTTTGCCTGTTTGATGGTTCGTTGTAGGGCATAGCGGGATTTCTTATAAGCGTCCGGGTTAGAATTCCGCTCCTTGAAAGCGTCAGCTCTTCCGTTTAGCTCAGTGCGGATGTTGCCTGTAATCCATGGCTTTTGGTTGGGGTATGTGCGTACGGTCACTGTGAGGTTGACGTCATCGATGCACTTATTGATTAAGCCAGTGACTGATGTGGTGTACTCCTCAATGCTATCTGAAGAATCCCGGAACATATTCCAGTCTGTGCTAGCAGTACAGTCCTGTAGCTTAGCATCTGTGTCATCTGACCACTTCTTTATTGACCGATTAACTGGTGCTTCCTGCTTTAGTTTTTACTTGTAAGCAAGAATCAGAAGGATAGAGTTATGGTCAGATTTTCCAAATGGAGGGCGAGGGAGAGCTTTGTACTCCTCTCTGTGTGTGGGTGGTCTAGAGTTATTTTTTCCTCTGGTTGCACATTTAACATGCTGGTATAAATTGGGTAAAACAGATTTAAGTTTCCCTGCATTAAAGTCCCCGGCCATTAGGAACGGCGCCTCTGGATGAGCGTTTTCCTTTTTCCTTATGGCCTTATACAGCTCATTGAGTGCAGTCTTAGTGCCAGCATCGGTTTGTGGTGGTAAATAGACAGCTACGAAAAATATAGATGAAAACTCTCTTGGTAAATAGTGTGGACTACAGCTTATCATGAGATACTCTACCTCAGACGAGCAAAAACCTAGAGTCTTCCTTAATATTAGATTTCGTGCACAAGCTGTTGTTTACAAATAGACACAGACCGCCACCCCTTGTCTTACCGGAGGCAGCTGTTCTATCTTGCCGATGCACCGAAAACCCCGCCAGCTGTATGTTATCCATGTCGTCGTTCAGCCTCGACTCGGTGAAACATAAGATATTACAGTTTTTAATGTCCCGTCGGTAGGATATTCTTGATCGTAGCTCGTCTATTTCATTATCCAATGATTGTACGTTGGCTAATAGGACTGATGTAAGAGGCAAATTACTCACTTGCCGTTGGATCCTTACAAGGCACCCCGACCTACGTCCCCGATATCTCCGTCTATTTCTCCTGCGAATGACTGGGATTTGGGCCTTGTCGGGTGTCTGAAGCACATCCATAGCGTCCGACTCGTTGAAGAAAAAATCTTAATCCAGTCCGAGGTGAGTAATCGCTGTCCTGATATCCAGAACCTCTTTTCGGTCGTAAGAGACGGTGGCAGAAACATTATGTACAAAATAAGAAGAAAATAACGCAAAGAAATAGCACAATTGGTTAAGCGCCCGTAAAACGGTAGCCATCTCCTCCGGCGCCATCTCCACAGAGGAACTCTGGAGCTCTGTCAGAGTGACCATCGGGTTCTTGGTCACCTCCCTGACCAAACCCCTTCTCCCCCGATTGCTCAGTTTGGCCGGGCAGCCAGCTCTAGGAATATTCTTGGTGGTTCCAAACTTCTTCCATTTAAGAATGATGGAGGCCACTGTGTTCTCGGGGACCTTCAATGCTGCAGAAATGTTTTGGTACCCTTCCCCAGATCTGTGCCTCGACACAATCCTGTCTCGGAGCTCTACAGACAATTCCTTCGACCTCATGGCTTGGGATTTGCTCTGACATGCACTGTCAACAGTGGGACCTTATATAGACAGGAGTGTGCCTTTCCAAATCATGTCCAATCAATTGAATTTATCACAGTTGGACTCCAATCAAGTTTCAGGATGATCAATGGAAACAGGATGTACCTGAGCTCAATTTCGATCTCATAGCAAAGGGTCTGAATACCTACAGTATGTAAATAAGCTATTTCTGTCTTTTATTTTTAATACATCTGCAAAAATGTCTAAAAACCTGTTTTCCGCTTTGTCATTATGGGGTATTGTGTGTAGATTGCTGAGGATTTTATTTATTTAATACATTTTAGAATAAGGCTGTAACGTAACAAAATGTGGAAAAAGTCAATGGGTCTGTGTACTTTCCAAAGGCACATTGTGCATTTAAATGAGCTGCCAGTAACCTCTTTTGTACCCATTTGCTCAGCTTTATGTAAGGATGAGTAATCTAATTCACCCAGACCGATAACATCCAAATACATTCCGCTGATTAAGCATGAAGACTACTGGAGGAAATGCAGAGAAAGAAATGTTTTACAAAAAACTTCTGGCTTCATCGATTACAAAGTAGCACTTTTATAGTTGTGTTAGTGTTTGTATCCAAAATCAATAACCCGAGGTGTTGGGTTCTCTCTCCATTACCTGCCTTAATTCAGCCATTCTTATCCAATCGTACCTTTAATGTTCTATTCCTTTAATGTACTGCTTATAAATGACACTAGTAACTGAACTAAACAACCTCTTAATCTGAGGTAAATAAGCTCTGCAGCTGGCTCTGTCTGAATGTATCTAGATAACAAAGTAGAACCTTGTAAATGAAGAGACTTGCCTGAAACCTCAGACTGGAGACAGGCGGTCTCTAAAGAAGGCCCGAAAGATTTTCAAGGATTCCAGTCACCCGAGCACTGTTACCATCTGTCGGGTCTCGGACCAACAGGCTCTGAGACAAATCAAATCAAAGTTTATTGGTTAGCAGATGTTATAGTGGGCGCAGCGAAATGCTTATGTTACTAGCTCCCAACCATGCAGTAAAATGTCAATCAAATACACAAATAATGATAAGAAAAAACAACAACAACAAACAAATTCAAGAAACGTTGGAATTAATCAAAATGACAACCCAAATAGCACTGTAACATTAATCCAAATGCAATCGATTCATACACTATGTACACTGGATGAAATGTCACAATATATACTAAGAATGATATGTACAGCAGTGGATATATTACACTGAGCTATGTCAAGAATCCAGTATATAATAAATATGTTGTGTATATACAGTGTAACTAAATACAATAGAAATATGATATTATACAGAATGAGCTACGTCACGGATACAGTATTTAAATACACAGTGTGAAACGGGAAGTGACCAGTAGTTCAATGTGTCTGTAGCATTGGAGAGCAGCGTTGGCTGTGTGTGTATGTGAGTGATGTTCAACAGTCTGATGGTCTGGTAATAGAAGCTGTTCAACAGTCTGATGGTAATAGAAGCTGTTCAACAGTCTGATGGTAATAGAAGCTGTTCAACAGTCTGATGGTAATAGAAGCTGTTCAACAGTCTGATGGTAATAGAAGCTGTTCAACAGTCTGATGGTCTGGTAATAGAAGCTGTTCAACAGTCTGATGGTAATAGAAGCTGTTCAACAGTCTGATGGTCTGGTAATAGAAGCTGTTCAACAGTCTGATGGTAATAGAAGCTGTTCAACAGTCTGATGGTAATAGAAGCTGTTTAACAGTCTGATGGTAATAGAAGCTGTTTAACAGTCTGATGGTCTGGTAATAGAAGCTGTTCAACAGTCTGATGGTAATAGAAGCTGTTTAACAGTCTGATGGTCTGGTAATAGAAGCTGTTCAACAGTCTGATGGTAATAGAAGCTGTTCAACAGTCTGATGGTAATAGAAGCTGTTTAACAGTCTGATGGTAATAGAAGCTGTTCAACAGTCTGATGGTAATAGAAGCTGTTCAACAGTCTGATGGTAATAGAAGCTGTTCAACAGTCTGATGGTAATAGAAGCTGTTCAACAGTCTGATGGTAATAGAAGCTGTTCAACAGTCTGATGGTAATAGAAGCTGTTCAACAGTCTGATGGTAATAGAAGCTGTTCAACAGTCTGATGGTAATAGAAGCTGTTCAACAGTCTGATGGTCTGGTAATAGAAGCTGTTCAACAGTCTGATGGTCTGGTAATAGAAGCTGTTCAACAGTCTGATGGTAATAGAAGCTGTTCAACAGTCTGATGGTAATAGAAGCTGTTCAACAGTCTGATGGTAATAGAAGCTGTTCAACAGTCTGATGGTAATAGAAGCTGTTTAACAGTCTGATGGTAATAGAAGCTGTTCAACAGTCTGATGGTAATAGAAGCTGTTCAACAGTCTGATGGTAATAGAAGCTGTTTAACAGTCTGATGGTAATAGAAGCTGTTCAACAGTCTGATGGTAATAGAAGCTGTTCAACAGTCTGACGGTCTGGTAATAGAAGCTGTTCAACAGTCTGATGGTAATAGAAGCTGTTCAACAGTCTGATGGTAATAGAAGCTGTTCAACAGTCTGATGGTAATAGAAGCTGTTCAACAGTCTGATGGTAATAGAAGCTGTTCAACAGTCTGATGGTCTGGTAATAGAAGCTGTTCAACAGTCTGATGGTAATAGAAGCTGTTCAACAGTCTGATGGTCTGGTAATAGAAGCTGTTCAACAGTCTGATGGTAATAGAAGCTGTTTAACAGTCTGATGGTAATAGAAGCTGTTCAACAGTCTGATGGTAATAGAAGCTGTTCAACAGTCTGATGGTAATAGAAGCTGTTCAACAGTCTGATGGTAATAGAAGCTGTTCAACAGTCTGATGGTAATAAATAATAAATAAATAATATGCCATTTAGCAGACGCTTTTATCCAAAGCGACTTACAGTCATGCGTGCATACATTTTTGTGTATGGGTGGTCCCGGGGATCGAACCCACTACCTTGGCGTTACAAGCGCCGTGCTCTACCAGTTGAGCTACAGAATAGAAGCTGTTCAACAGTCTGATGGTAATAGAAGCTGTTCAACAGTCTGATGGTCTGGTAATAGAAGCTGTTCAACAGTCTGATGGTAATAGAAGCTGTTCAACAGTCTGATGGTAATAGAAGCTGTTCAACAGTCTGATGGTAATAGAAGCTGTTCAACAGTCTGATGGTAATAGAAGCTGTTAAACAGTCTGATGGTAATAGAAGCTGTTCAACAGTCTGATGGTAATAGAAGCTGTTCAACAGTCTGATGGTAATAGAAGCTGTTCAACAGTCTGATGGTCTGGTAATAGAAGCTGTTCAACAGTCTGATGGTAATAGAAGCTGTTCAACAGTCTGATGGTAATAGAAGCTGTTCAACAGTCTGATGGTAATAGAAGCTGTTCAACAGTCTGATGGTAATAGAAGCTGTTCAACAGTCTGATGGTCTGGTAATAGAAGCTGTTCAACAGTCTGATGGTAATAGAAGCTGTTCAACAGTCTGATGGTAATAGAAGCTGTTCAACAGTCTGATGGTAATAGAAGCTGTTCAACAGTCTGATGGTAATAGAAGCTGTTCAACAGTCTGATGGTAATAGAAGCTGTTCAACAGTCTGATGGTAATAGAAGCTGTTCAACAGTCTGATGGTAATAGAAGCTGTTCAACAGTCTGATGGTAATAGAAGCTGTTCAACAGTCTGATGGTAATAGAAGCTGTTCAACAGTCTGATGGTCTGGTAATAGAAGCTGTTCAACAGTCTGATGGTAATAGAAGCTGTTCAACAGTCTGATGGTCTGGTAATAGAAGCTGTTCAACAGTCTGATGGTAATAGAAGCTGTTCAACAGTCTGATGGTAATAGAAGCTGTTCAACAGTCTGGTGGTAATAGAAGCTGTTCAACAGTCTGATGGTAATAGAAGCTGTCCAACAGTCTGATGGTAATAGAAGCTGTTCAACAGTCTGATGGTAATAGAAGCTGTCCAACAGTCTGATGGTAATAGAAGCTGTTCAACAGTCTGATGGTCTGGTAATAGAAGCTGTTCAACAGTCTGATGGTAATAGAAGCAGTTCAACAGTCTGATGGTAATAGAAGCTGTTCAACAGTCTGGTGGTAATAGAAGCTGTTCAACAGTCTGATGGTAATAGAAGCTGTCCAACAGTCTGATGGTAATAGAAGCTGTTCAACAGTCTGATGGTAATAGAAGCTGTTCAACAGTCTGATGGTAATAGAAGCTGTTCAACAGTCTGATGGTAATATAAGCTGTTTAACAGTCTGATGGTAATAGAAGCTGTTCAACAGTCTGATGGTAATAGAAGCTGTCCAACAGTCTGATGGTCTGGTAATAGAAGCTGTTCAACAGTCTGATGGTCTGGTAATAGAAGCTGTTTAACAGTCTGATGGTAATAGAAGCTGTTCAACAGTCTGATGGTAATAGAAGCTGTTCAACAGTCTGATGGTAATAGAAGCTGTTCAACAGTCTGATGGTAATAGAAGCTGTTCAACAGTCTGATGGTAATAGAAGCTGTTCAACAGTCTGATGGTAATAGAAGCTGTTCAACAGTCTGATGGTCTGGTAATAGAAGCTGTTCAACAGTCTGATGGTCTGGTAATAGAAGCTGTTTAACAGTCTGATGGTAATAGAAGCTGTTCAACAGTCTGATGGTAATAGAAGCTGTTCAACAGTCTGATGGTCTGGTAATAGAAGCTGTTCAACAGTCTGATGGTAATAGAAGCTGTTCAACAGTCTGATGGTAATAGAAGCTGTTCAACAGTCTGATGGTAATAGAAGCTGTTCAACAGTCTGATGGTAATAGAAGCTGTTCAACAGTCTGATGGTCTGGTAATAGAAGCTGTTCAACAGTCTGATGGTAATAGAAGCTGTTCAACAGTCTGATGGTAATAGAAGCTGTTCAACAGTCTGATGGTAATAGAAGCTGTTCAACAGTCTGATGGTCTGGTAATAGAAGCTGTTCAACAGTCTGATGGTAATAGAAGCTGTTCAACAGTCTGATGGTAATAGAAGCTGTTCAACAGTCTGATGGTAATAGAAGCTGTTCAACAGTCTGATGGTCTGGTAATAGAAGCTGTTCAACAGTCTGATGGTAATAGAAGCTGTTCAACAGTCTGATGGTAATAGAAGCTGTTCAACAGTCTGATGGTAATAGAAGCTGTTCAACAGTCTGATGGTAATAGAAGCTGTTCAACAGTCTGATGGTAATAGAAGCTGTTCAACAGTCTGATGGTCTGGTAATAGAAGCTGTTCAACAGTCTGATGGTCTGGTAATAGAAGCTGTTTAACAGTCTGATGGTAATAGAAGCTGTTCAACAGTCTGATGGTAATAGAAGCTGTTCAACAGTCTGATGGTAATAGAAGCTGTTCAACAGTCTGATGGTCTGGTAATAGAAGCTGTTCAACAGTCTGATGGTAATAGAAGCTGTTCAACAGTCTGATGGTAATAGAAGCTGTTCAACAGTCTGATGGTAATAGAAGCTGTTCAACAGTCTGATGGTAATAGAAGCTGTTCAACAGTCTGATGGTAATAGAAGCTGTTCAACAGTCTGATGGTAATAGAAGCTGTTCAACAGTCTGATGGTAATAGAAGCTGTTCAACAGTCTGATGGTAATAGAAGCTGTTCAACAGTCTGATGGTAATAGAAGCTGTTTAACAGTCTGATGGTAATAGAAGCTGTTCAACAGTCTGATGGTAATAGAAGCTGTTCAACAGTCTGATGGTAATAGAAGCTGTTCAACAGTCTGATGGTAATAGAAGCTGTTCAACAGTCTGATGGTAATAGAAGCTGTTCAACAGTCTGATGGTAATAGAAGCTGTTCAACAGTCTGATGGTAATAGAAGCTGTTCATCAGTCTGATGGTAATAGAAGCTGTTCAACAGTCTGATGGTAATAGAAGCTGTTCAACAGTCTGATGGTAATAGAAGCTGTTCAACAGACTGATGGTAATAGAAGCTGTTCAACAGTCTGATGGTAATAGAAGCTGTTCAACAGTCTGATGGTAATAGAAGCTGTTCAACAGTCTGATGGTAATAGAAGCTGTTCAACAGTCTGATGGTCTGGTAATATCTGGTTATTGAGGGGGAGAGTGTTTGGAAAGACTTTTCAAATACTGTGAGGAACTATTATCATTTGAATGGATGTTAAATAAACGGACTTGGTTGACATGCTGTGTGAGGGGAAGGAAAAATGATTGAGAAGCCCAGCTGGGCACTTTCCTATATTTGACATTAGCAAGAACCAGGCCAGGTTCTGTCAACACGAACTAGGACAGAGAAACCAGACACATGTTCATTTCTCACATGGAGCACGTAAATTAGTATATGAAATAAACCAAAGACTTGTTTCTCATCGGGTTGTGAACTCTGCAAACAACGTTTCCCACTCAGAGAATGAGAACGGGTAAATTACTGTAATTAATAAATGCATTAACAGAAATTAATGTAACCAAATGTACAGGGATTAACTGTAAATTGCCTGTTTTACAAACGGTAGGCTACAACACGGGCTGCTATTCCAAGCTACTTTGCGGAGAGCACCGTTTTATTTTGTCTTGCCTACGGCTGCATATCGGCCAGGACCGGCCCTGATCAGCTTTGATTAGTCTATAAATAAAAAAATTATAAAAGATTCCATATCAAATTATACCAAATGCTAGGTTGGAGAGGATTGGAGGATTGTCCATTTGACATAATATTAGCGCATTATAGGCCTCAGAGCCAGAACAACCTTGTCTATAGTGTCGTTCCCCCCCCCCCCCCCCCGTCTCAGTCTCCAGTATTTATGCTGCAATAGTCTATGTGCCGGGGGGCTAGGGTCAGTCTGTCCTATCTGGTGTAATTCTCCTGTCTTATCTGGTGTCCTGTATGAACTTACATTAAGTATGCTCCCTCTAATTCTCTCTCTCTCCCTCTCTCCCTCTCCTCCCGGAGGACCTGAGCACCAGGCCTGATGACTCCTGGTTGTCCCCAGTCCACCTGTTCTGCCTGCGGCTATGGAACCCTGACCTGTTCACCGGATATGCTACCTTGTCCCAGACCTGCTGTTTTTGACCCTCTCTCTCTCTCTCTCTCTCTCTCTCTCTCTCTCTCTCTCTCTCTCTCTCTCTCTCTCTCTCTCTCTCGCTCTCTCTCTCGCTCTCTCTCGCTCTCTCTCTCTCTCTCTCTCTCTCTCTCTCTCTCTCTCTCTCTCTCTCTCTCTCTCTCTCTCTCTCTCTCTCTCTCTCTCACTCTCTCTCTCTCTCTCTCTCTCTCTCTCTCTCTCTCTCTCTCTCTCTCTCTCTCTCTTTCTCTCCTGCACCTGCTGTCTCGACCTCTGAATGCTCGGCTATGAAAAGCCAATTTACATTTACTCCTGAGGTGCTGACCTGTTGCACCCTCTACAACCACTGTGATTATTATTTGACCCTGTTGGTCATCTATAAACGTTTGAACGTCTTGAAGAACGATCTGGCCTTAATGGCCATGTACTGTTATAATCTTCACCCGGCACAGCCAGAAGAGGACTGGCCACCCCTCAGAGCCTGGTTCCTCTCTAGGTTTCTTCTCTAGTTTTTCCTAGCCACTGTGCCCTACATCTGCAGTGCTTGCTCTTTGGGGATTTATGCTGGGTTTCTGAATAAGCAACTTTGTGACATCTGCTGATGTTAAAAGGGCTTTATAAATACATTTGATTTGATACTGCAGTTGAATAATTAATGGTCAGACACATCTAACTGTTTCCTGAAGTGTCATAACACTTCTTACTTTGAAGAATCTAAAATATAAAACATAATTTGATTTGTTTAACACAGTTTTGGTTACTACATGATTCCATACGTGTTATTTCATAGATTTGTTGTCTTTCTTGACGTTATTCTACAATGTAGAAAATAGTAAAAATAAAGAAAAACCCTTGAATGAGTAGGTGTGTCCAAACTTTTGACTGGTACTGTATATTTAAGGGCCAGCCATGCTGCCCTGTTCGGAGCTTATTGTAATTTTCCTAAATCCCTCTATGTGGCACCTGACCACACAATGGAACAGTAGTCCAGGTGTGACAAAACTAGGGCCTGTAGGACCTGCCTTGATGATAGTGCTGTTAAGAAAGCAGAGCAACGCTTAATTATGGACAGACTTCTCCCCATCTCAAATCAAATCAAATCAAAATGTATTTGTCACATGCGCCTAATACAACAGGTGTAGACCTTACAGTGAAATGCTTACTTACAACCCCTTAACCAACAGCTACTGTTGTATCAACATGTTTTGACCATGACAGTTTACAATCCCGGGGTTACTCTAAGCAGTTTAGTCACCTCAACTTGCTCAATTTCCACATTATTCATTACAAGATTTGGTTGAGGTTTAGGGTTTGGTGAATGATTTGTCCCAAATAAAATGCTTTTAGTTTTTGAAATATTTAGGACTAACTTATTCCTTGCCACCCGTTCTGAAACTAACTGCAGCTCTTTGTTAAGTGTTGCAGTCATTTCAGTCGCTGTGGTAGCTGACGTGTATAGTGTTAAGTCATCCACATACATAGACACTCTGGCTTTACTCAAAGCCAATGGAATGTCATTAGTAAAGATTGAAAAAAAGTAATGGGCCTAGACAGCTGCCCTGGGGAATTCCTGATTCTACCTGGATTATGTTGGAGAGGCTTCCATTAATTACTTTTTCTATTTCACTCGCTGCAGTAGCTGATAGTGTTGAGTCATCTGCATAAATAAACACACTGGCTTTACTCATTAGTAGAAATTGAAAAAAGCAAAGGGCCTAGACAACTGGGAATTCCTGATTCTACCTGGATTATGTTGGAGAGGCTTCCATTAAAGAACACCCTCTGTGTTCCGTTAGACAGGTAACTCTTTATCCACAATATAGCAGGGGGTGTAAAGCCATTACACATGTTTTTCCAGGAGTAGACTATGATCGATAATGTCAACTTCCGCACTGAAGTCTTACAAAACAGCCCCCCAAAATGTTTCATCATCAATTTCTTTCAGCCAATCATCAGTCATTTGTGTAAGTGCTGTAAGCAGGCTGAAAGTCTGTTGTCAATTTGTTTACTGTGAAATAGCATTGTATCTGGTCAAACATTATTATTTCCAAAAGGTTACTAAGGGTTGGTAACAAGTTGATTGGTCGGCTTTTTGAGCCAGTAAAGGGGGCTTTACTATTCTTAGGTAGCGGAATGAGTTTTGCTTCCCTCCAGGCCTGAGGCCACACACATTCTAGTAGGCTTAAATTGAAGATATTGCAAATAGGAGTGGCAATGTCATCCGCTAATATCCTCAGTAATTTTCCATCCAAGTTGTCAGACCCCGGTGGCTTGTCATAGGTGACAGACAACAATAGTTTTTTCACCTCTTCCACACTCACTTTACGGAATTCAAAATTACAATGCTTCTCTTTCATAATTTGGTCAGATATACTTGGATGTATAGTGTCAGCAATAGTTGCTGGCATGTCATGCCTACATTTGCTAATCTTGCCAATGAAAAAATAATTAAAGTAGTTGGCAATATCAGTGGGTTTTGTGATGAATGAGCCATGTGATTCAATGAATGATGGAGCAGAGTTTGCCTTGTTGCCCAAAATGTCATTTAAGGTGCTCCAAAGCTTTTTACTATCATTCTTTATATAATTTATCTTTGTTTCATAGTATGTTTCTTCTTCTTTTTATTCAGTTTAGTCAAATGATTTCTCAATTTGCAGTACGTTTGCCAATCGGTTGTGCAGCCAGACTTATTTGCCATTCCTTTTGCCTCATCCCTCTCAACCACATAATTTTTGAATTCCTCATCAATCCAATGGGATTCAATAGCTTTTACAGTAATTTTCTTAATGGTGGATGCTTATTAGTAACTGGAATAAGCTATTTCATAAATGTGTCAAGTGCAGCATCTGGTTGCTCCTCATTACACACCACAGACCAGAACATATTATTTACATCATCAACATAAGAATCACTACAAAACTGCTTGTTAGACTCTTACACAGTATATTAGGCCCAGCATTTGGAACTTTGGTTTTCCTAGATATTGCTACTATATTGTGATCACTACATTCAATGGATTTGGATGGTGGTTTAAAGCAAATTTCTGCAGCATTAGTAAAGATGTCAAATCAAATCAAATTTTATTGGTCACATGCGCCGAATACAACAGGTGCAGACATTACAGTGAAATGCTTACTTACAGCCCTTAACCAACAGTGCATTTATTTTAAACAAAAAAGTAAGAATAAAACAACAACAAAAAAAGTGTTGAGAAAAAAAGAGCAGATGTAAAATAAAGTGACAGTAGGGAGGCTATATATACAGTAAAATAAAGTGACAGTAGGGAGGCTATATATACAGGGGGGTACCGTTGCAGAGTCAATGTGCGGGGGCACCGGCTAGTTGAGGTAGTTGAGGTAATATGTACATGTGGGTAGAGTTAAAGTGACTATGCATAAATACTTACTTAACAGAGTAGCAGCAGCGTAAAAAGGATGGGGTGGGGGGGCAGTGCAAATAGTCCGGGTAGCCATGATTAGCTGTTCAGGAGTCTTATGGCTTGGGGGTAGAAGCTGTTGAGAAGTCTTTTGGACCTAGACTTGGCACTCCGGTACCGCTTGCCGTGCGGTAGCAGAGAGAACAGTCTATGACTAGGGTGGCTGGAGTCTTTGACAATTTTGAGGGCCTTCCTCTGACACCGCCTGGTATAGAGGTCCTGGATGGCAGGGAGCTTTGCCCCAGTGATGTACTGGGCCGTACGCACTACCCTCTGTAGTGCCTTGCGGTCAGAGGCCAAGCAGTTGCCATACCAGGCGGTGATGCAACCAGTCAGGATGCTCTCGATGGTGCAGCTGTAGAATTTTTTGAGGATCTGAGGACCCCATGCCAAATCTTTTTAGTCTCCTGAGGGGGAATAGGCTTTGTCGTGCCCTCTTCACGACTGTCTTGGTGTGTTTGGACCATGATAGTTCGTTGGTGATGTGGACACCAAGGAACTTGAAGCTCTCAACCTGTTCCACTACAGCTCCGTCGATGAGAATGGGGGCGTGCTCAGTCCTCTTTTTTTTCCTGTAGTCCACAATCATCTCCTTTGTCTTGGTCACGTTGAGGGAGAGGTTGTTGTCCTGGCACCACACGGCCAGATCTCTGACCTCCTCCCTATAGGCTGTCTCATCGTTGTCGGTGATCAGGCCTACCACTGTTGTGTCGTCGGCAAACTTAATGATGGTGTTGGAGTCGTGCCTGGCCATGCAGTCATGGGTGAACAGAGAGTACAGGAGGGGACTGAGCACGCACCCCTGAGGGGCCCCCGTGTTGAGGATCAGTGTGGCAGATGTGTTGTTACCTACCCTTACCACCTGGGGGCGGCACGTCAGGAAGTCCAGGATCCAGTTGCAGAGGGAGGTGTTTAGTCCCAGGATCCTTAGCTTAGTGATG
>CM062481.1:4405809-4426808 GCA_031479575.1 Coregonus ussuriensis
TGTATAATGTGTATACTAACATGTATAATGTGTATACTATCATGTTGTATACTAACATGTATAATGTGTATACTAACATGTATTATGTGTATACTAACATGTATAATGTGTATACTATCATGTATAATGTGTATACTATCATGTATCATGTGTATACTATCATGTATAAGGTGTATACTAACATGTATAATGTGTATAATATCATGTTGTATACTATCATGTATAATGTGTATACTATCATGTATAATGTGTATACTAACATGTTGAATACTAACATGTATTATGTGTATACTAACATGTATAATGTGTATACTATCATGTATAATGTGTATACTATCATTTATAATGTGTATACTATCATGTATAATGTGTATACTATCATGTATAATGTGTATACTAACATGTATAATGTGTATACTAACATGTTGTATACTATCATGTATAATGTGTATACTATCATGTTGTATACTATACATTTACATTTACATTTTAGTCATTTAGCAGACTCTCTTATCCAGAGCGACTTACAGTTAGTGAATACATATTTTCTTGGTTATTTTTTTAATTTTTTTTATACTGGCCCCCCGTGGGAATCATGTATAATGTGTATACTATCATGTATAATGTGTATACTATCATGTATAATGTGTATACTATCATGTATAATGTGTATACTATCATGTATAATGTGTATACTATCATGTATAATGTGTATACTATCATGTATAATGTGTATACTATCATGTATAATGTGTATACTATCATGTATAATGTGTATACTATCATGTATAATGTGTATACTAACATGTATAATGTGTATACTAACATGTACAGTGCCTTCAGAAAGTATTCAGACCCCTTGACTTATTCCACATGTTGTTGTGTTACAGCCTGAATTCAATATGGATAAAAAACAACATTTCTCACCCATCTACACACATTACCCCATAATTTCTCAACCATTACCCTATAACAGGGTTCTTCAATTCCGGTCCTGGAGGGCCGAAACACCTCTGTTTTTCATCCTCTCCTTCTAATCAGGGGCTAATTCAGACCTGGGACACCAGGTGAGTGCAATTAACTGAAATCAGTGCAAAAAGCAGAAGTGTTTTCGGCCCTCCAGGACCGGAATTGAAGAACCCTGCCCTATAATGGCAGAGTGAAAACAAGTTTTTAGACATTTTTGCTGATTTACATAACTATTCACACCCCTGAGTCAATACATGTTAGAATCATCTTTCACAGCGAATACAGCTGTTGAATCTCTAAGAGCTTTGAACACCTGGATTGTACAATATTTGCCCATTATTAATTTCAAAATTCTTTATTTTTACCCATCTACCAATAGGTGCTCTTTTTTGCAAGGCATTGGGAAAACCTCCCTGTTTGTTTTGGATGAATCTGTGTTTGAAATTCACTGCTCGACTGAGGGACCTTACAGATAATTGTATGTATGGGGTACAGAGACGAGGTAGTCATTCAAAAATTATGTTAAATCATTATTTTATTCACTTTTATTTATTCAGGGTAGCCCAATTGAGACCAGGGTCTCATTTCCAATGGTGCCCTGAGTACAAATGTTCTCACAACAGGAAGAACAATTAAACATTACAATTAATACAATAACAATAAATACATCCACAAGGCACAGCCTCAGCACCACAATGTCAACAAATAAACAATCAATCGAAACAACGGCAATCCTCAATGAATTCATTCAACACCAGAGTCCTAATCAACACGCAAGGAATTGTTTAGGTTATTCCAATAATGGGGGCCACTAAAACTAAAGGAAGATATATCTAAATTGGTGGATACCAGAGAGACCTCAAAAGTTAACTGACCCTGAGAGCAGGTTTGGCAGCTCATTATTTTATACTTTAGCAACAAAGTTAGGTAAGTTGGAAGTTGTGTAGTAGAGCTTTGTGAACAAAAAGGGAGTAACGAATTGACCTACGGGACTTTAATGAGGACCAGCCAAACCTTTTGATACAAGATGCAGTGGTGAGTATCAAGATAATGATTAGTTTATTTGGGATATTCTGCAAAACTGTTTGTCAGAAGCACACTAAATATTTCCATCGATTGGAGGGGTATTAGGCTATAGTGATTGGCACCAATAGCCTATGTAAAGTTTGTATCAATAGGCTACCAGTTGTAAAGTTTATATCAATAGGCTACCAGTTGTAAAGTTTATATCAATAGGCTACCAGTTGTAAAGTTTGTATCAATAGGCTACCAGTTGTAAAGTTTATATCAATAGGCTACCAGTTGTAAAGTCTGTATCAATAGGCTACCAGTTGTAAAGTTTGTATCAATAGGCTACCAGTTGTAAAGTCTGTATCAATAGGCTACCAGTTGTAAAGTTTGTATCAATAGGCTACCAGTTGTAAAGTTTGTATCAATAGGCTACCAGTTGTAAAGTCTGTATCAATAGGCTACCAGTTGTAAAGTTTGTATCAATAGGCTACCAGTTGTAAAGTCTGTATCAATAGGCTACCAGTTGTAAAGTTTGTATCAATAGGCTACCAGTTGTAAAGTTTATCAATAGGCTACCAGTTGTAAAGTCGGTATCAATAGGCTACCAGTTGTAAAGTTTGTATCAATAGGCTACCAGTTGTAAAGTCTGTATCAATAGGCTACCAGTTGCATTTTTTTTATATGAAAAGGAGACAGAAATGTGATTGACCTGTGACTGACCTGTATAAAAGTGGAAAGTGTCCAGACGACTTCGACCTGATTGACCAGTAGGCTAGGCATGAATGTTCTGAAAGCTTATCATCTGAATACTGAAGCCATCAGTGGGACAAGAGTCTTGCGGACTCTATGAGACGGTGTCCTATTAAAGAGCACCACCGCTTTATCAAATGTTCATATTGCGATTTTAGGCCACTTCACAATAACAGCGCTTACAGTTGACCAGGGGGCGGCTCTAGCAGGGCAGAAATGTGACGAACTGACTTGTTGGAAAGGTGGCATCCTATGACGGTGCCACGTTGAAAGTCACTGAGCTCTTCAGTACGGCCATTCTACTGCCAACGTTTGTCTATGGAGATTGCATGGCTGTGTGCTCGATTTTATACGCCCGTCGGCAACGGGTTTGGCTGAAATAGCAGAATCCACTAATTTGAAGACGTGTCCACATACTTTTGTATTTATGGTGTATGTTCTGTCAATAAATAGATTACGGTCAATAATATCAAAGGCAGCACTGAAGTCTAACAGCTCCCACAATCTTTTTATTATCCATTTCTTTCAACCAATCATCAGTCATTTGTGTCAGTGCAGTACACGTTGAGGGCCCTTCTCTATAAGCATTCTGAAAGTCTGAGAGAAATAACATTGTATCTGGTCAAGCACCAATTTTTCCCAAAAGTTTGCTAAGAGCCAGCAGCAGGCTGATTGGTCGGCTGTTAGAACCAGTAAAGGGTGCTTTACCACTCTTGGGTAGCGGAATGACTTTGGCTTCCCTCCAGGCCTGAGGACAAAGACTTCTCTCCAGGCTCAGATTAAGATATGACAAACAGGAGGGGTAATACAGTACTCCACCATCCTCAGTTTCCATCTAAATTGTCAATACCAGGTGTTTTCTAATTATTGATGGACAAACAGCAATTTTTTCCCCATGTCCCACACTAACTTTACAGCATTCAAAATTACAATCCTTTTCTTTCATTATTAAGTATTTTATGCATGAACATGATGTCTCACCGTTTGTTGTTGGCATTTCACGTCTGAGTTTACCCACTTTGCCAATTAAATAGTCATTCAAATAATTTGCAATATCAAAAGGTTTTGTGATGAATGAGCCTTCTGATTCAATGAAAGATGGAGTTGAATTAGTCTTTCTGCCCATAATTTTATTTAAAGTACTCCAAAGCAATATTCCATCATACTGTATACCAGGGGTAGGCAACAAGATTCAGCTGCTGGACACATACAAATACCAAGAGTAGTTTAGAGATGTTCCTCTATTCTCAGGCTGCTACACAGCTTCTTCCCAGTTACCCAGGACCACTGGTCATATCCCTGGATCCCTGGGGTGAGGACTCCCAGGACCACTGGTCATATCCCTGGATCCCTGGGGTGAGGACTCCCAGGACCACTGGTCATATCCCTGGATCCCTGGGGTGAGGACTCCCAGGACCACTGGTCATATCCCTGGATCCCTGGGGTGAGGACTCCCAGGACCACTGGTCATATCCCTGGATCCCTGGGGCGAGGACTCCCAGGACCACTGGTCATATCCCTGGTTCCCTGGGGCGAGGATTCCCAGGACCACTGGTCATATCCCTGGTTCCCTGGGGCGAGGATTCCCAGGACCACTGGTCATATCCCTGGATCCCTGGGGTGAGGACTCCCAGAACCACTGGTAATATCCCTGGATCCCTGGGGTGAGGACTCCCAGGACCACTGGTCATATCCCTGGATCCCTGGGGTGAGGACTCCCAGGACCACTGGTCATATCCCTGGATCCCTGGGGTGAGGACTCCCAGGACCACTGGTCATATCCCTGGATCCCTGGGGTGAGGACTCCCAGGACCACTGGTCATATCCCTGGATCCCTGGGGTGAGGACTCCCAGAACCACTGGTAATATCCCTGGATCCCTGGGGTGAGGACTCCCAGAACCACTGGTCATATCCCTGGATCCCTGGGGTGAGGACTCCCAGGACCACTGGTCATATCCCTGGATCCCTGGGGTGAGGAATCCCAGGACCACTGGTCATATCCCTGGATCCCTGGGGTGAGGACTCCCAGGACCACTGGTCATATCCCTGGATCCCTGGGGTGAGGACTCCCAGGACCACTGGTCATATCCCTGGATCCCTGGGGTGAGGACTCCCAGGACCACTGGTCATATCCCTGGATCCCTGGGGTGAGGACTCCCAGGACCACTGGTCATATCCCTGGATCCCTGGGGTGAGGACTCCCAGGACCACTGGTCTAAGCTACATGCCTGAATGGACTATCAAATAACCTAGCTATTATCAAAGTATTCAGATGCTTGTCTCCACTAAAGCATGGATACAGACACAGACATGGTGAGTTCAAATATTATTTGAAATCATTTCAAATACTTGATATACAGTGGGGGAAAAAAGTATTTAGTCAGCCACCAATTGTGCAAGTTCTCCCACTTAAAAAGATGAGAGAGGCCTGTAATTTTCATCATAGGTACACGTCAACTATGACAGACAAAATGAGGAAAAAAAATCCAGAAAATCACATTGTAGGATTTTTTATGAATTTATTTGCAAATTATGGTGGAAAATAAGTATTTGGTCAATAACAAAAGTTTCTCAATACTTTGTTATATACCCTTTGTTGGCAATGACACAGGTCAAATGTTTTCTGTAAGTCTTCACAAGGTTTTCACACACTGTTGCTGGTATTTTGGCCCATTCCTCCATGCAGTTCTCCTCTAGAGCAGTGATGTTTTGGGGCTGTCGCTGGGCAACACGGACTTTCAACTCCCTCCAAAGATTTTCTATGGGGTTGAGATCTGGAGACTGGCTAGGCCACTCCAGGACCTTGAAATGCTTCTTACGAAGCCACTCCTTCGTTGCCCGGGCGGTGTATTTGGGATCATTGTCATGCTGAAAGACCCAACCACGTTTCATCTTCAATGCCCTTGCTGATGGAAGGAGGTTTTCACTCAAAATCTCACGATACATGGCCCCATTCATTCTTTCCTTTACACAGATCAGTCGTCCTGGTCCCTTTGCAGAAAAACAGCCCCAAAGTATGATGTTACCACCCCCATGCTTCACAGTAGGTATGGTGTTCTTTGGATGCAACTCAGCATTCTTTGTCCTCCAAACACGACGAGTTGAGTTTTTACCAAAAAGTTATATTTTGGTTTCATCTGACCATATGACATTCTCCCAATCCTCTTCTGGATCATCCAAATGCACTCTAGCAAACTTCAGACGGGCCTGGACATGTACTGGCTTAAGCAGGGGGACACGTCTAGCACTGCAGGATTTGAGTCCCTGGCGGCGTAGTGTGTTACTGATGGTAGGCTTTGTTACTTTGGTCCCAGCTCTCTGCAGGTCATTCACTAGGTCCCCCCGTGTGGTACTGGGATTTTTGCTCACCGTTCTTGTGATCATTTTGACCCCACGGGGTGAGATCTTGCGTGGAGCCCCAGATCGAGGGAGATTATCAGTGGTCTTGTATGTCTTCCATTTCCTAATAATTGCTCCCACAGTTGATTTATTCAAACCAAGCTGCTTACCTATTGCAGATTCAGTCTTCCCAGCCTGGTGCATGTCTACAATTTTGTTTCTGGTGTCCTTTGACAGCTCTTTGGCCTTGGCCATAGTGGAGTTTGGAGTGTGACTGTTTGAGGTTGTGGACAGGTGTCTTTTATACTGATAACAAGTTCAAACAGGTGCCATTAATACAGGTAATGAGTGGAGGACAGAGGAGCCTCTTAAATAAGAAGTTACAGGTCTGTGAGAGCCAGAAATCTTGCTTGTTTGTAGGTGACCAAATACTTATTTTCCACCATAATTTGCAAATAAATTCATTAAAAATCCTACAATGTGATTTTCTGGATTTTCTTTTCTCAATTTGTCTGTCATAGTTGACATGTACCTATGATGAAAATTACAGGCCTCTCTCATCTTTTTAAGTGGGAGAACTTGCACAATTGGTGGCTGACTAAATACTTTTTCCCCCACTGTACCAGAGAGAAAACTATAGACATCAAGAAAGCCAGTTTTTCCAACACATTTGATAAACAGGGCAAAATAGAAATTGGCCTATAACAGTTAGGATCAGCTTGATCTCCCCCTTAAATAAAGGATGCACCGAGGCTGCCTTCCAAGCAATGGGAACCTCCCCAGAGAGGAGAGACAGGTTATAAAGGTCAGAGATCGGCATGGTGATGATAGGGGCAGCAACCTTAAAGAAGAAAGGGTCTAAACCATCTGACCCAGATGTTTTTTTGGGGTCAAGTTTAAGGAGCTCCTTTAGCACCTCAGACTCAGTGACCGCCTGCAGGGAGAAACTTTGTAGCGGGGCAGGGGAAAAAGAGGGAGGAGCATCGGGGCTAGTCGCATTAGAAGGGCTGGGAGATGAGGAAATGTTGGACGGGCAAGGAGGCATGGCTGAGTCAAATAGGAATCCTGACTTAATGAAGTGGTGATTAAAGAGCTCAGCCATGTGCTCCTTGTCAGTAACAACCACATCATCAACATTAAGGGACATGGGCAGCTGTGAGGAGGAGGGTTTATTGTCCAGGTCTTTCACCGATTTCCAGAACTTCTTGGGGTTAGACCCACAGAGAGAGAACCGCTCCTTAAAGTAACTAGCTTTAGCCTTCCGGATAGCCTGAGTGCCCTTATTTCCCATCTGCCTGAACGAGAGGCAGTCAGCCTAAGTGAGAGTGTGCCGAGCCCATTGCCAAAATAGAATTCTTGAGGTGGAGCAACCATCTGCCAGATCACAGTTGAACCAGGGGCTGAACCTGTTTTTAATTCTCATTTTCTTTATTGGGGTTTGTTAACAATACCACTGAAAATATTTTTTAAAAGATCCAAGAGTCTTCGACAGAGGGGATCAAGCTGATTCTGAACCAATTTACAGAGGCCAGCTCATGAAGGAAAGAAGGCTTGCTCATTAAAGTTTTTTAGCAAGCATCTATGACAAATCAGGACAGGTCGTTTCACTGAGTAGCCATTACGAACACAGGCTGTAAAACAGTGATCACTAAAGGTCATTACACAAAACACCAGACTGACACCAACAAGGAGAGTAGCCTTTTCTGGGTGTTTGTGGGATTGGTTAATAATCTGAGAAAGATTTAGGGAGTCCCATTGCTTTAGGACGTGATCAGGTGGTTTAAGCACATCCCAGTTTAGGTCACCTAGCAGGACAAATTCAGACTGGCCGGGAGAGAGCTTAGGGCAGGTAGGGTACAGGCCGGTGCTGATGGAGGATGATAACACCCAGCAACAGTCAAGATATTTTGAAAGTTTAATGCTTAAAACCAGCAAATCAAATTGTTTGGGGACAGACTTGGTGGAGACAACCGTAACATGAATACAAAAGCCGGCGAGAGGTGGTTAGAATAGGATGGGAGTCCCAGAGAGAGGTGGTTAGAATAGGATGGGAGTCCCAGAGAGAGGTGGTTAGAATAGGATGGGAGTCCCAGAGAGAGGTGGTTAGAATAGGATGGGAGTCCCAGAGAGAGGTGGTTAGAATAGGATGGGAGTCCCAGAGAGAGGTGGTTAGAATAGGATGGGAGTCCCAGAGAGAGGTGGTTAGAATAGGATGGGAGTCCCAGAGAGAGGTGGTTAGAATAGGATGGGAGTCCCAGAGAGAGGTGGTTAGAATAGGATGGGAGTCCCAGAGAGAGGTGGTTAGAATAGGATGGGAGTCCCAGAGAGAGGTGGTTAGAATAGGATGGGAGTCCCAGAGAGAGGTGGTTAGAATAGGATGGGAGTCCCAGAGAGAGGTGGTTAGAATAGGATGGGAGTCCCAGAGAGAGGTGGTTAGAATAGGATGGGAGTCCCAGAGACCGTGTAACCGATAGAGGGTCAGAGTCCCGAGTGTAGTAACAAACATAGTCTGTCCCACGGGCGGGTAAACAAGCAAGGTCATAGTCAACAGGGAAATAGAATGAAGCACAATAAAAAAATACGACGACTTGGGTCTATCCATCGTACATTTCAGAGTCACTCGCCCCAACAGAGTGTGTGCTGGAGGTGAGTGAAAGCTTGGGAGGGGGGGGGGGGGGGGGGGGGGGGGGGGGGGGGGGGGGGGGGGGGGGGGGGGGGGGGGGGGGGGGGGGGGGGGGGGGGGGGGGGGTGGCGGGGATACCTGACCCAGACAGGGGGAGACAGGCCAGACAGGGGGAGACAGGCCAGACAGGGGGTACCTGACCCAGACAGGGGGTACCTGACCCAGACAGGGGGTACCTGACCCAGACAGGGGGTACCTGACCCAGACAGGGGGAGACAGGCCAGACAGGGGGAGACAGGCCAGACAGGGGGAGACAGGCCAGACAGGGGGAGACAGGCCAGACAGGGGGAGACAGGCCAGACAGGGGGAGACAGGCCAGACAGGGGGAGACAGGCCAGACAGGGGGAGACAGGGCAGACGGTGAACAGATCCCCAGGTGCAGCAGTACAGCAGGCAACGGGAGCAGGTGTCACACCCACTTGGGAGAACTTTTTTTGGGAGGCAGATTCCTACGTCCAAACAAAGTTGTTCTGTGGCTGTTGTAGTTTGAAGATTGCAAGGAGGATGTCTTCTGATGTTATCAAAGCAAAAATATTGTTTCTTATTGAGGTGATTTACAATTGAAGTGTCCTGGCTACATAACAGTTCAAAATAGAGTTGAATCCAGGCGGGTACTGTATTGTCATGACCTGTGCACAGCAGGAGGGGGCTTCAAAGGCCTCTGCAATTGGGTGGGGTAGGCTTTAAAACGCCCCTGCCATTGTTGGGCTCAAGGGCTTTGACACCTCATACATCACACCCGAGTGCTAATTGAAATAGCAGTCAGATCTGTTTGGTAGCCTAAAATAAGCGCGGTAGCCTTAACTTAGCATTCAAATCCTTATTATAAGCGCGGTAGCCTTAACTTAGCATTCAAATCCTTATTATAAGCGCGGTAGCCTTAACTTAGCATTCAAATCCTTATTAAGTGAAATATATCAAGCTCCGTTTGTGTCGACCAGGCCTTTTGTGTTGCTCTGTGTTGCAAAGCATTTTTTTAATGACCGACGTGATTGACATTGGTGACGGATAGGACATGGGTTAACAGGATCTGGAATGATGTTGCCGAGGTGCCCTTTCTTCATCAGCACACATCAAATCATCAGGTCAACATTGAACAGAGGAGAGCAGATATATTGACAAAAAAAACCCTGCCTCACTAAGTCTGCATCACCCTTGTGGGCCCTGGTCAAAAGTAGTGCACTATAGGGGGGGGGGGGGGGGGGGGGGGCATTTGAGATTCAGTCTAGATGTCGCCACCCCCCTCTCTCTTCAACATACCGTGGCCTATCTATCTGAGAGAGACGAGAGGCGATGTTACTGCGAAGGATCAAAGCTAGAGAGAGAGCCAGAGTTTAATTTCGCAGTAGGATATTTTTAATTCATCTAGCTGGAGTCTTGTCAAAACCTCTTAAAGAATGTATGATTACATTAGAGATGGTGATGGAGGACCAGGGTTTATTTATACATGAGCGACTGAGAATAGACCCCTATAACCTGCTCTCTCTTTCTCTCTCTCTCTTTCTCTCTCTCTCACTCTCTCTCTCTCTCTTTCTCTCTCTCTCCCTCTTTTTCTCTCAATTCAATTCAATTTCAGTTGAAGGGCTTTATTGGCATGGGAAACATATGTTAACATTGCCAAAGCAAGTGAAGTAGATAGTAAACAAAAGTGAAATAAACAATAAATATTAACAGTAAACATTACACTCAGAAGTTCCCAAAGGATAAAGACATTTCAAATGTCATATTATGTATATATACAGTGTTGTTACAATGTGCAAATAGTTAAAGTACAAAAGGGAAAATAAATCAACATAAATATGGGTTGTATTTACAATGGTGTTTGTTCTTCACTGGTTGCCCTTTTCATGTGGCAACAGGTCACAAATCTTGCAGCTGTGATGGCACACTGTGATATTTCACCCAGTAGATAAGGGAGTTGATCAAAATTGGTTTTGTTTTTGAATTCTTTGTGGATCTGTGTAATCTGAGGGAAATATGTGTCTCTAACATGGTCATACATTTGGCAGGAGGTTAGGAAGTGCAGCTCAGTTTCCACCTCATTTTGTGGGCAGTGTGCACATAGCCTGTCTTCTCTTGAGAGCCAGGTCTGCCTACGGCGGCCTTTCTCAATAGCAAGACTATGCTCACTGAGTCTGTACATAGTCAAAGCTTTCCTTAAGTTTGGGTCAGTCACAGTGGTCAGGTATTCTTCCACTGTGTGCACTCTGGGCCAAAGACAGTGGCTTGTCGAAAGTATTCACCGTCCTTGGCATTTTTCCTATTTTGTTGCCTTACAACCTGGAATGAAAATGGATTTTTTGGGGGGGGGGGTTGTATCATTTGATTTACACAACATGCCTACCACTTTGAAGATGCAAAATATTTTTTTTAATGAAACAAACAATAAATAAGACAAAAAAACAGAAAACTAGAGCGTGCATAACTATTCACCCCCACAAAGTCAATACATTGTAGAGCCACCTTTTGCAGCAATTACAGCTGCAAGTCTCTTGGGGTATGTCTCTATAAGCTTGGCACATCAAGCCACTGGGATTTTTGCCCATTCTCCAAGGCAAAACTGCTCCAGCTCCTTCAAGTTGGATGGGTTCCGCTGGTGTACAGCAATCTTTAAGTCTTACCACAGATTCTCAGTTGGATTGAGGTCTGGGCTTTGACTAGGCCATTCCAAGACATTTAAATGTTTCCCCTTAAACCACTCGAGTGTTGCTTTAGCAGTATGCTTAGGGTCATTGTCCTGCTGGAAGGTGAACCTCTGTCCCAGTCTCAAATCTCTGGAAGACTGAAACAGGTTTCCCTCAAGAATTTCCCTGTATTTAGCGCCATCCATCATTCCTTCAATTCTGACCAGTTTCCCAGTCCCTGCCGATGAAAAACATCCCCACAGCATGATGCTGCCACCACCATGCTTCACTGTGGGGATGGTGTTCTCTGGGTGATGATAGGTGTTGGGTTTGCGCCAGACATAGCGTTTTCCTTGATGGCCAAAAAGCTCAATTTTTGTCTCATCTGACCAGAGTACCTCCTTCCATATGTTTGGGGAGTCTCCCACATGCCTTTTGGCGAACACCAAACGTGTTTGCTTATTTTTTTCTTTAAGCAATAGCTTTTTTTCTGGCAACTCTTCGGTAAAGGCCTGCTCTGTGGAGTGTACGGCTTAAAGTGGTCCTATGGACAGATACTCCAATCTCCACTGTGGAGCTTTGCAGCTCCTTCAGGGTTATCTTTAGTCTCTTTGTTGCCTCTCTGATTAATGCCATCCTTGCCTGGTCCATGAGTTTTGGTGGGCGGCCCTCTTTTGGCAGGTTTGTTGTGGTGACATATTCTTCCCATTTTTTAATAATGGATTTAATGGTGCTCTGTGGAATGTTCAACATTTCAGATATTTTTTTATAACCCAACCCTGATCTGTACTTCTCCACAACTTTGTCCCTGACCTGTTTGGAGAGCTCCTTGGTCTTCACGGTGCCGCTTGCTTGGTGGTGCCCCTTGCTTAGTGGTGTTGTAGACTCTGGGACCTTTCAGAACAGGTGTATATATACTGAGATCATGTGACAGATCATGTGACACTTAGATTGCACACAGGTGGACATTATTTAACTAATTATGTGACTTCTGATGGTAATTGGTTGCACCAGATCTTATTTATGGGTTTCATAGCAAAGGGGTGAATACATATGCACGCACCACTTTTCCGTTATTTATTTTTTTCGAATTTTTTGAAACAAGTTATTTTTTTCATTTCACTTCACCAATTTAAACTATTTTGTGTATGTCCATTACATGAAATACAAATACAAATCCATTTAAATTACAGGTTGTAATGCAACAAAATAGGGAAAACATCAAGGGTACTTTTGCAAGCCACTGTAGCATTCTTGTTTGCTCTGTTTTTTTGTTAATTCTTTCCAATGTGTCAAGTAATTCTCTTCTTGTTTTCTCATGATTTGGTTGGGTCTAATTATGTTGCTGCCCTGGGGCTCTGTGGGGTCTGTTTGTGTTTGTGAACAGAGCCCCAGGACCAGCTTCCTTAGGGGACTCTTCCAAGTTCATCTCTCTGTTGGTGATGGCTTTGTTATGGAAGGTTTGGGAATCGCTTCCTTTTAAGTGGTGATAAATGTAGAATTAAATGGCTGTTTTCTGGATTTTGATAATTAGCATGTATCGTCGTAATTCTGCTGTGCATGCATTATTTGGTGTTTTTCGTTGTACACAGAGGATATTTTTGTAGAATTCTGCATGCAGAGTCTCAATTTGGTGTTTGTCCTAGTTTGTGAATTCTTGGTTGGTGAGCGGACCCCAGACCTCACAACCATAAAGGGCAATGGGTTCTATAACTGATTATTGAAGAATTTTTAGCCAGAACCTAATTGGCATGTCGAATTTTATGTTCCTTTTACATTTTAGTCATTTAGCAGACGCTCTTATCCAGAGCGACTTACAGTTAGTACATACATTTTCATACTGGCCCCCCGTGGGAATCAAACCCACAACCCTGGCATTGCAAGCGCCATACTCTACCAACTGAGCTACAGGGGACTTTTCATGGCGTAGAAAGCCCTTCTTTTCTCTCAGATCGTTCACAGCTTTGTGGAAGTTACCTGTGGCGCTGATGTTTAGGCCGATGTATGTATAGTTTTTTGTGTGCTCTAGGGCAACGGTGTGTAGATGGAATTTGTATTTGTGGTCCTAGCAACTGGACCTGTTTTGGAACACCATTATTTTTGTCTTACTGAGATTTACTGTCAGGGCCCAGGTCTGACAGAATCTGTGCAGAAGATCAAGGTGCTACTGTAGGCCCTCCTTGGTTGAGAACAGAAGCACCAGATCATCAGCAAACAGTAGACATTTGACTGCAGATTCTAGTAGGGTGAGGCCGGGTGCTGCAGACTGTTCTAGTGCCCTCGCCAATTTGTTGAAATATATGTTGAAGAGGGTGGGGCTTAAACTGCATCCCTGTCTCACCCCATGGCCCTGTGGAAAGAAATGTGTGTGTTTTTTGCCAATTTTAACCGCAAACTTGTTGTTTGTGTACATGGATTTCATAATGTCGTATGTTTTTCCGCCAACCCCACTTTCCATCAATTTGTATAGCAGACCCTCATGCCAAATTGAGTCAAAAGCTTTTTTCAAATCAACACAGAGAAGACTTTACATTTGTTACCATCTGTCTCTGTCTGTCTCTATCTCTCTCTCTCTCTCTCTCTCTCTCTCTCTCTCTCTCTCTCTCTCTCTCTCTCTCTCTCTCTCTCTCTGTCTCTCTGTCTCTGTCTCTCTCTCTCTCTCTGTCTCTCTGTCTCTGTCTGTCTCTCTCTCTCTCTCTCTCTCTCTCTCTGTCTCTCTGTCTCTGTCTGTCTCTCTCTCTCTCTCTCTGTCTCTCTGTCTCTGTCTATTTGTCTCTGTCTCTCTCTCTCTCTCTCTGTCTCTCTCTCTCTGTCTCTCTGTCTCTGTCTGTCTCTATCTCTCTCTCTCTCTCTCTATCTCTCTCTCTCTGTCTATTTGTCTCTGTCTGTCTGTCTCTCTCTCTCTCTCTCTCTCTCTCTCTCTCTCTCTCTCTCTCTGTCTCTGTCTCTGTCTCTCTCTCTCTCTCTCTCTCTGTCGCTGTCGCTTCCTCTATCTCTGTCTCTGTCTCTGTCTCTCTCTCTCTCTGTCTGTCTATCTGTCTCTGTCTCTGTCTCTGTCTCTGTCTCTGTCGTCTCTCTCTCTCTCTCTCTCTCTCTCTCTCTCTCTCTCTCTCTCTCTCTCTCTCTCTCTCTCTCTCTCTCTCTCTCTCTCTCTCTCTCTCTCTCTCTCTCTCTCTCTCTCTCTCTCAATTCAATTCAATTCAATTCGCTTTATTGGCATGACGTAACAATGTACATATTGCCAAAGCTTACTTTGGATATTTACAATATAAAAAAATAAATAAAAATGAGAATCAAAAATTGTCAACGGGACAACAGTAACAACAATAACCAACGGTCAATATAACCATACATTCAACAATAACAATAATCATACAGTTGAGGACATGTGCAGGTTTATTGGTCTGTCAGACACTGTCCCTCAACTTATGGCAGGCAGCAATGTAGTGCGCTGCCAACCCACAGCTCTCTGCGTCCTCCCCCAACAGGATGGGTAGCCTATCCTCATCAGAGAGGTCTTTAAAACCTTGAATAGGGATTTCAAATTTGGGGAAATGACACTCTCTAATTGTTTTATATTTTTGACATTTTGTCAGGAAATGCAGCTCCGTCTCAGGTTCTGCTGTTGTGCAGTGGTTGCACAGCCTTTCCTCTACAGGGAGCCAGGTTTTCCTGTGTCTACCCTTCTCAATGGCAAGGCTGTGCTCACTGAGCCTGTACTTTGTCAAGGTTTTTCTAAGGTTTTGATCAGTAACCATGGTCAAATATTTAGCCATAGTGTACTGTCGATTTAGGGCCAGATAGCACTGCATTTTGCTTTGTGTTTGTGCTTGTGTTTCCCAATGAGCAATGTAGTTTTGTTTTGACTGTGTTGTAATTTGGTTTATTCTGATTGATTGGATGTTCTGGTCCTGAGGCTTCAGTGTGTTAGTAGAACAGGTTTGTGAACTCAGCCCCAGGACCAGCTGGATGAGGGGACTCTTTTCTTTGCTCAGCTCTTGGCATTGCAGGGCTTGGTAATGATATGAGAGGGGGTCACTGTATTTTAGATGTTTCCAAAACTTAATTGCTCTTTTTTGAGTTTTTATTATTAGTGGATATTGGCCTAATTCTGCCCTGCATGCATTGTTTGTAGTTTTCCTCTGGACACGTAGGAGAATCTTACAGAACTCTGCATGTAGGGTTTCAATGGGGTGTTTGTCCCATTTGATGAAATCTTGTTTTGCAAGTGGACCCCACACCTCGCTGCCATAAAGTGCAATTGGTTCAATGACATATTCAATTAGTTTTAGCCAAATTTTAATAGGTATTTCAATTTGAATTTGCTTTTTAATGGCGTAGAATGCCCTGCGTGCTTTCTCTCTCAGTTCATTCACTGCCTCATTAAGGTGTCCAGTTGAGCTTATTTTTAAACCTAAGTAATTGTAGTGTGTACAGTACTCTATATATTTTGTACCAATTGAGAACTTTGGTCTAATTCCCTGAGATCTGGATCTTCTCTGGAAAATCATTATTTTAGTCTTTTTGGGGTTTACTGCCAGGGCCCAGGTCTGGCAGTACTGCTCTAGCAGGTCCAGGCTCTGCTGTAGGCCAGGTGCTGTGGGTGACAGCAGGCATAGGTCATCTGCGAAGAGTAGGCATTTAACTTCTGAATTGTGGAGACTAACACCAGGGGCTGAGGATTTTTCTAGAATAGTGGCCAATTCGTTAATGTAAATATTGAAGAGTGCAGGGCTCAGATTGCAACCCTGACGAAGGCCCCGCCCCTGGTTAAAGAATTCTGTCCTTTTTTTACCAATTTTAATGCTGCACGTATTGCCAGTATACATTGATTTAATTATGTCATATGTTTTACCCCCTACACCACTTTCAATAACTTTGTAGAACAGTCCTGTATGCCAAATAGAATCAAATGCTTTTTGGAAGTCGATAAAGCAAGTGTATATTTTGGTATTATTTTGGTGGACATGTTTATCTATCAGGGTGTGTAAGGTGTAAATATGATCAGTTGTGCGATGTTTTGGTATAAATCCAATTTGGCTTTTACTCAAGACATTGTGCTTATTAAGGAAGTTTAGAACTCTTACATTGATGATACTACAGAAAACCTTCCCCAGGTTACTGTTCACACAAATGCCTCTGTAATTGTTAGGGTCAAATTTGTCTCCATTCTTAAAGATTGGGGTTATGAGTCCTTGATTCCAGATGTCAGGGAAATAACCTACACTCAGGATCAAATTAAACAATTTTAATATAGCCAATTGAAATTTTGCACTAATGAGTTTGAGCATTTCATTTAGGATGCCATCAGGTCCGCAGGCTTTTTTAGATTTGAGAGCCTGAAGTTTCTTATAGAGCTCCTGGTCAGTAATTGGGGAGTCCAATGGGTTTTGATTGTCCTTTATAGCTTTTTCTAATCCATTCAACTTCTCATGGATTTGGCGTTGTTCTGCGTTTGTGTCAATTTGAACGGTGTTGTAGAGTGTTTTGAAATGGGTTGTCCATATGTCACCATTTTGTATTGCTAATTCCTCTTGTTTAGATTTTTTTAGTTTTTTCCAATTTTGCCAAAAGTTGTTTGTGTTTATGGACTCCTCAATTAGTGTCAGCTGCTTGCTGTTGTACTGTGCTTTTTTGGTTCTGAGTGTACGTTTATAGAGTTTTAAAGTCTCACAGTAATGAAGGCGTAATTCACCATTATTTGAGTCTCTGTGCTTTTGGTTGGATAGTGTTCTAAGTTTTTTCCTTATAATTTTACAATCTGCATCAAACCAGTTGTCATCTGTGATTTTTTTAGTTTTGTTTTTTATCAATTTCAATTGTGCTTCTTTTGCCGTTTGCCTGAATATATAGTTGATGTTTCGTACTGCTAGATTGATGCCTTCTTTACTGTGAGTGAATGTGGTATCCAGAAAGTTATCTAAGAGTGTTTGGATATTTTGGTTCCAGGTTGCTTTCTGGTATTCTTCTGTGCTGTTTTGGGCCCATCTGTATGAATTTCTGATGTTGTACAGCTTACTGGGCTGTGAATGTGTGGTTGTTTCCAGGTCTGTTCTTTTGAGGAACAACGTAATTTGGCTGTGATCAGACAGAGGTGTTAGTGGCTTGACAGTGAATGAGCTGAGAGAGAAAGGGTCCATGTCTGTGATCATATAGTCTACTGTACTGTGGCCAAGAGGTGAGCAGTAGGTGAATCTCCCCAAAGAGTCCCCCCGTAACCTACCATTGACAAAGTACAGATCCAGGCTTCTACAGAGCTGCAAAAGATCCCTTCCGTTTTTGTTGACGGTGCTGTCACTGTTGTTTCTATGGGGGAGATTAAGATAGTTAGAAACAGTATGGTCTGTAATAAAGCTGTCCCCTCGTGTGCTCGTTAGATCAGGTAGTGTTCCTGTGCGCGCATTTGTGTCCCCACAGATGAGCACATTTCCCTGGGCCTGGAAATGGCACGTCTCTTCCTCGAGGGTGGGGAAGATCTCCTCTGAGTAATATGGGGATTCTGAGGGGGGGATATATATTGCGCAAAGGAACACATCTTTTCCTGTCAGTACAAGTTCTTTTTTTTAGTTTTAACCAAATGTGGTATTTGCCAATTTTGAGGGGATCAATTAGATTTTGTAGTTCGGATTTGTACCAAATGATCAATCCTCCAGAGTCTCTGCCTCTATTGACAGAGCTGTGTTTCTGTGATGGCACAATGATCTCTCTGTAGCCTGTGGGACAGTGAGTGACAACGTCAGCCTTACACCATGTCTCCTGCAGAATGATGACGTCAACATCTTTCAGATTTTTGTTGAACTCCAGTGCTAAACTCTTCAGGCCAAAGGTTGATGAGTTTAGACCCTGAATGTTCCACATGCTAACTGATAGTGATTTCATGTTGCAAAAAGAAAGAGTAGCAGTCAGAAACACAGTAACGATTAACTAATAAGTTGTTAAGAGCGAGATAAACAGGATATCAGCTAACATTTATTCTGTTATTCTGTTAAGTATTCCTATTCATTGAACAAGTAAATTCTAGTACAATAGGTGTGTGTGTGTGTGTGTGTGTGGTGTGTGTGTGTATGCGTCCGTGTGTGTTTAGTGCAGTTTAGTGCAGATGTATTGGAGGAGCTGTTTAATCTCACTTAATCCTACAGGGTTCTCCTGTCCTCTGACGACCTCCGCGTAGCTGCGCTGGTCCTGCTGTTGGGCCCTGTGAGGTGGAGGGGGGCCAGGTCTGGGCTGTGGGACTTCCTCTCTGGTCTGGTAGGGGTGGTGGTCTGGTGCGGGATAATAGGCTGGGTCCGGTCTGGTCTGGCTAAGCCGATGGAAGTGGTGATGCTCTGGGGGTGGGTGGGGCCTGTGGGGTGCACTGGGTCTGGTGTGGCGTTGAAGGGGCCTGGGGCTCCTTGGTGGTGCAGTGGTCTGGTAGGGGTCTCTGGGTGCTCCTCTGTCCAGTACAGCATGGGGTGTTTGTCTACCAAGTGCTACGTCCTTTAGGGACTTGGCAAACATCCCTACTGTCTGCTTCCTCAGGTGGGAGTGGTCGTGTAGATGCTCTGGGGTGATTGTTGGGTGGTGAGCAATGTGTATGTTCGGGAGTAGGCCACACCCTCTGGTGATGTCAGCGTTGGCTTTCTGGATGGTACGGGGATGAAAGTCTTTGCGGGGCAGCAGAGTGGAGATGGTGATGTGGGAGTTGGGGAACCACTCAGAGGCCCTCTCTGCTACTCTGTTGACCAGGCTGCCTACTCTCTCCTGCTCCTCTCGCAGGTTGTTGGTGCCGGTGTGAATAATAATGTGGCCTGGTGTGCCAAAGTCAGGCTGGGACAGGATGTGGAGTGCATCTTGTGTTTTTGGGCACCATATTTTGCGCACCTTGTGTTGGGGGAAGAGTTTATCTTCTTGAATGAATTTCCCATTTGAGTCAATGAGGATGGCCACCTCAGTGGGTTTTACCAGATTGGTGCGTTTTCGGTCTGGGGCTGGAGTAGACAGGGCCTGTGTACATGGAGGGGTGTGTGGGGGTGTGTCAGGGGGGGCCAGAGAGCTTCTCTCTGTAGTAGTTGTCTCAATGTGGGCCTCTTTGTTGACTGGGGGTGTGGGTAAAGTGTTGTCGGTATGGGGGGGGATTGTGGGTAAAGGTGGGTCAGTGGGGTTGTTAGGGGTGGTGAGGGGCTGCAGCTTCTCTCTGGGAGTCTCTACAGTCTGTTCTCTCTGCTGTAGCACCCTCTTGATGACAGACAACTCCTTTGCCATCTCCTCCTTTACCTGCACTAGCTCTCTCCTCATGGTGGCCTTTACCTCCTCAAGCGCTGTGGTAAGGCTCTCTCTCAGCTCCTGGACAGAGTTCTTCAGCTGGGTCCTGCACTGGTTGATCTGGTCCTGTAGAAGCTCTGTGTCTGGGCTGGGGGTGGTGTAGCTGGGGGGCTGCTCCTTCAGCTCAGTAACCCATACCTCTAACAGAGCCAGCCTGTCTCTCAACAGGCTGATGGTAGTGTGGTCTTGGCTCTGGTGGTTGTAGGCAGGCAGGGGGGAGGATAGTCCTGCTGTTGGGGTGCCTGAGGTGAGGGGAGAGGTCAGGGTGCTGTCCTTGTCTTTTTTACTTTCTGCTATCTTCATTAGGGTGGGGAAGTCCTGCACAACAGAGCTGAGTGCAGCCTCGCTGCCCTGGATCATGATAGTACCGTTCTGATACATGTTTACCGTCAGAAACCTGTTTTCCTGGTCCTTATCGCTGTCCTCAAAAATGTGGATTTGTCTTCCCTTGCAGATGCCTTTCTTCGTGGTGTAGCTGAAATGGCTAGTTACAGCTGTATGCCAGGCAGTAGTGTGGTCTGTGTAAAATAGCAGGTTTGTAACAGTCCCGTTTTGTGAGCAGTCAGCAAACAAAGTTTCTGGGTTCTCCCTCAGAATTCGGTGTTTAAAGTTGATTCTTCCCTTCTCTGATTTTATTTCTGCTGGGTATTCAAAAAACAACGGAGAAAGTCTCTCAGTCTCTGCCGTTACTATCGATGCTAGCGCTGTCTCAGTGGCCATGTTGCTATGGTTACCACCAGTAAACGGTTAGAGCTGGACGGTGAGCTAGCTGACAGATTTTAATTTGGCTAGCTACCACGATGAAGATTGGTCTTTTTACTCACTCTCTGTCAATCTTTTCCTCCTGTTTTGATCTTCAGTTGTACAATTAGATTACCTATACATTTTTTGCTAATTTAGTCGTGTCAATCTCGCTCTTAACAACCAAAAAGTTATAACAAGTCAGGAGCTGTTCTTCTGCATGACTTCTCTCTCTCTGTCTCTCTCTCTCTCTCTCTCTCTCTCTCTCTCTCTCTCTCTCTCTCTCTCTCTCTCTCTCTCTCTCTCTCTCTTCTTCTCTCTCTCTCTCTCTCTCTCTGTCTCTCTCTCTCTCTGTCTATGTCTCTGTCGTTCTCTCTCTCTCTCTCTCTCTCTCTCTCTCTCTCTCTCTCTCTCTCTCTCTCTCTCTCTCTCTCTCTCTCTCTCTGTCTCTGTCTCTGTCTCTGTCGTTCTCTCTCTCTCTCTCTCTCTCTCTCTCTCTCTCTCTCTCTGTCTCTCTCTCTCTGTCTATGTCTCAATCTTTCTATCTATGTCTCTGTCTCTGTCTCTGTCTCTGTCTCTC
>CM062481.1:4427308-4457308 GCA_031479575.1 Coregonus ussuriensis
TCACCGTTATGGACCAGCACAGTCATGCTCAAATCACAGGTTCAGAATACTTGGTCCCCTATCAGAATATACTCTAATCTTTAGTATCTGTCAGTATTTCACTGTTGCATTGCTTTGTTGTGTGCGTGTTAGTAAATAAATATATGTTGGATAAACATTAAGAAGCACAAGCAGCTCTGAGCTGCTTAACTATAAATCCTACCTTCTTGGAATAGCCAGACCTACATTTAAGGCATTTAGCAAACACTCTTATCCAGAGCGACTTACAGTTAGTGAGTGCATACATTATTTTTTATACTGCCCCCCCATGGGAATTGAACCCACAACCCTGGCGTTGCAAACGCCATGCTCTACCAACTGAGCTACATCCCTGCCGGCCATTCCTTCCCTGGACCAATTGTGCTCCACCCCATGGGTCTCCCGGTCGCAGCCAGCTACGACAGAGCCTGGATTCGAACCAGGATCTCTAGTGGCACAGCTAGCACTGCGATGCAGTGCCTTAGATAACTGCGCCACTCGGGAGGTACCTACAGCGGCTTTTACATTTGATTTACACAACATGCCTACCACTTTGAAGATGCAACATATTTTTTATTGTGAAGCAAACAAGAAAGCTTGGCACATCTAGCCACTGGGAGTTTTGCCCATTCTTCAAGGCTCCTTCAAGTATTTATTTTGTAGAATGTTTTGAAATAAGTTATTTTTTTCATTTCACTTCACCAATTTGGACTATTTTGTGTATGTCCATTACATGAAATTCAAATAAAAAACCATTTAAATTACAGGTTGTAATGCAACAAAATAGGAAAAACGGCAAGGGGGAGGAATACTTTTGCAAGGCACTGTATAGCCCCAGAACACATAACCCTCTGGAGTTAATGGAGATAGACCTATAGCCCCAGAACACATAACCCTCTGGAGTTAATGCCTCCCGATGTGTAGGCTTAACCCCCCCCCCCCCCGCTAGTCGCCCAGTTCTTAATTGTGTTTGTTTGTCATGGCGTGTGTTCCTGATAAATCCCCTCTGAAGCCCAGAGTGCCTCTACGCTGCTACAACATCCATAAAACAATCAAACAAGACCTATTGTTCCATTAGTGAGGGTGAGTCTGAGGCCTATATAGAGCTCAGAACTCCTGGGGGTTCCAGAATAAATTCAGAGCAGTGTTCCGTTCCGTAGTTCCGGGGATCCGTGACTAGTCCAGTCTCTGGTGGAAGATTATTATTCTGGTTTTTTTTTGTGTGCTTTTTTGGTGTGTATTTTATAGAAAAGAGATTACATGATAAAAACACAATATAGAAGCAATACTGAGAAAATACTGCAAGAAACATGGTGGATGGCTTTTGTGTTTTTTATAACTTTGTTTAATCATTCTACTGCTTCAAACCTTATGCGTCCTCTGCCTCTCCCTGTAAGCCACTATACAAACAGAGGAATGTGCAGCAGCTAGAAGACTTAGATGACAGAGCAAACTAATTTCCATGGCCATGCATTACATAGCAGTGAACCACTGCCTGGTTCAACACTTGGGGCCGTGTATTAGAGCTGATTGACTTTTATTCTGAAACGCTGGTGGAGGTTTGTCCCTAATTAGCGGTCACATTATAATAATAACACCGAACACTCTGAAGGAGAGGTCATGTTATAATGGGGATGGTCCCAAATGGCACCCTATTCCCTATACAGTGTCTTCAGAAAGTGTTCATAACCTTTGAGTTATTCCATATTTTGTTTTGTTACAGCCTGAATTCAAAATTGATTAAATTGATTTATTTTTTCTCACCCCATCTACACACATTACCCGATAATTAAAAAGTGAAAACATGTTTTTAGAATTTTTGCAAATGTATTGAAAATGAAATACGGAGATATCTAATTCACATAAGTATTCACACCCCTGAGTCAATACTTTGTAGAAGTAATCTGCGAGTCTTTCTGGGTAAGTCTCTAAGAGCTTTCCACACCTGAATTGTGCAACATTTGCCCATTATTCTTTAAATAATTCTTCAAGCTCTGTCAAATTGTTTGTTGGTTGTTGCTAGACAACCATTTTCAGGTCTTGCCATAGATTTCTAAGTAGATTTAAGTGGAAACTGGAACTTGGCCACTCGGGAACATTCACTGTCTTCTTGGTAAGCAACTCCAGTGTAGATTTGGCCTTGTGTTTTAGGTTATTGTCCTGCTGAAAGGTGAATTTCTCTCACAGTGTCTGGTGGAAAGCAGACTGAATGTCACGTTCGTCTACTAATGAGGAAGCGGACCAATGCGCAGCGTTGCAAGTGAACATGACTTTAATTAGTTCAAGCACGAAAATACAAAACAAAAGACGAATCGTGAAGTCCAAACTAACAACGACTGACACGAAACACTGGAAACAGGAAACCAGGAAACAAAAACCCACAAACACAAGGTGAAAACTGACAGTTTAAATATGGCTCCCAATCAGAGATAACGAGCCGACAGCTGACACTCGTTACCTCCGATTGGGAGTCATTGACTACAACACACAACCTAGAAATATAACCCATAGACCTGCAAACATAGAAACACACCCAACAGAACTACCAACATAGAAAAACACCCAAATCCCCAACAAAACAACATACACTCTAGCTCACATACAAAAGTCCTAGAGCCAGAGTGTCACACTGAACCAGGTGTTCCTATAGAATTTTGCCTGTGCTTAGCTTCATTCAGTTTTCTTTTTTATCCGGAAACATTCCCCAGTCCTTAACGATTACAAGCATACCCATAACATGATGTAGTCACCACTATGCTTGAAAATATGGAGAGTGGAACTCAGTAATTTGTTGTATTGGATTTGCCCCAAACATAACACTTTGTATTCAGGGCAAAAAGTTAATGGCTTTGCCATATTTTTTGCAGATATTATTTTTGTGCCTTGTTGCAAACAGGATGCAGGTTTTGGAATATTTTAATTCTGTACAGGCTTCCTTCTTTTCACTATCAATTAGGTTAGTATTGTGGAGTAACTACAATGTTGATGATCTATCCAAAGTTTTCTCCTATCACAGCCATTAAACTCTGTAACTGTTTTAAAGTCACCGTTGGCCTCATGATGAAATCCCTGAGCGGTTTCCTTCCTCTCTGGCAACTGAGTTTGGAAGGACGCCTGTACCTTTGTAGTGACTGGGGTGTATTGATACACCATCCAAAGGGTAATTAATAATTTCACAACGCTCAAAGGGATATTCAATGTCTGCTTTTTTTTTTTTTTACCCATCTACCAACAGGTGTCCTTCTTTGCGAGGCATTGGGAAATATCCCTGGTCTTTGTGGTTGAATCTGTGTTTGAAATTCACTGCTCGACTGATTGACCTTACAGATAATTGTATGTGTGGGGTACAGAGATGAGGTAGTCATTCAAAAATCATGTTGAAGACTATTATTGCATACAGAGTGAGTCCATGCAACTTCATTATGCGACTTGTTAAGCAAATTTTTACTACTGAACTTATTTAAGCTTGCCATAAAAAAGGGGTTGAATACTTATTGATTCAAGACATTTCAGCTTTTCATTTCAGCTTTTCATTCATTTGTAAAAATGTCCAAAAACATATTTTATTAATATAATTACACTTTGACATCATGGGGTATTGTGTGTAGGCCAGTGATTTTTTTTTTTTTTACAAATCCATTTTGAATTCAAATCAAATGAAATTGTATGCAGTTAAAAAGTAAGAAAATTAGCAAATAGATAGAAATAGAAAATATATAACCCAAAACAATAAAAATAATGAGGCTATAGACAGGCTATACAGTGTATACAAGGAGTACCAGTACCGAGTCAGTGTACATGGTAGTAACTGAGGTAACATGTACCGAGTACATGGTAGTAACTGAGGTAACATGTACCGAGTACATGGTAGTAACTGAGGTAACATGTACCGAGTACATGGTAGTAACTGAGGTAACATGTACCGAGTACATGGTAGTAACTGAGGTAACATGTACAAGTAGGGAGGGGATGAAAAGTCGGGTAGCCGTTTAATTTTTTCATTTTTTATTAATGAACTGTTCAGCAGTCTTATGGCTTTGGGGTAGAAGCTGTTCAGGAGCCTTTTGGTCCCAGACTTGGCGCTCCGGTACCGCTTGGCGTGTGGTAGCAGAGAGAACAGACTGTGACTTGGGTGTCTGGAGTTTTTGACCATTTTTAGTGCCTTCCCCTGACACCGCCTGCTATAGAGGTCCTGGATGGCAGGAAGCTTGGCCCCAGTGATGTACTGGGCCGTACGCACTACCCTCTGTAGTGCCTTGCGGTCGGATGCCGAGCAGTTGCCATACCAAGCTGTGATGCAGCCAGTTAAGATGCTGTCAATGGTGCAACTGTAGAACTTTTTAAGGATCTGAGGGCCCACGCCAAATCTTTTCAGCCTCCTGAAGGGGAATCGTTTTCGTGCCTTCTGTGTTGGTGTGTTTTGACCATGATAGGTCCTTAGTGATGTGGACACCGAGAGCTCTTGACCATCTACACTTCAGCGATGTGAATGGGGGCGTGCCCTGCCCTCCGTTTCCTGTAGTCCACGATCAGCTCCTTTGTCTTGCTGACATTGAGGGAGAGGTTGTTGTCCTGGCACCACACTGCCAGGTCTCTGACCTCCTCCCTGTAGGCTGTCTCATCGCCGTTGGTGAACCGGCCTACCACCACCGTGTCATCAGCAAACTTAATGATAACGTTGGAGTCGTGTGCTGCCACACATTCAAATAAAATAAAATAAAATAAAATGTAGTTTGTCACATACACGTGTTCAGCAGATGTTATAGCGGGTGTAGCGAAATGCTTGTGCTTCTAGCTCCGACAGTGCAGTAATATCTAACAAGTTATATCTAACAATTTCACAACATATACCTAATACACACAAAACTCTTAAGGAATGGAATTTAAGAAAATATACATATATGGACAAGCAATGACAGAGCGGCATGGACTAAGATACAGTAGAATATTATAGAATAGAATGCAGTATATACATATGAGATGAGTAGTGCAAGATATGGAAACATTATTAAAGTGACTAGTGTTCCATTTCTTAAAGTGGCCAGTGATTTCAATAGGCAGCAGCAGCCTCTAATGTGCTAGTGATGGCTATTTAACAGTCTGATGGCCTTGAGATAGAAGCTGTTTTTCATTCTCTCGGTCCCAGCTTTGATGCACCTGTACTGACCTTGCCTTCTGGATGATAGCGGGGTGAACAGGAAGTGGCTCGTGTGGTTGATGTCCTGGATGATCTTTTTGGCCTTCCTGTGACATCGGGTGCTGTAGGTGTCCTGGAGGGCGGGTAGTTTCCCCCCGGTAATGCGTTCGGCAGACCGCACCACCCTCTGAAGAGCCCTGCGGTTGCTGGCGGTGCAGTTGCCATACCAGGCGGTGATTCAGCCCGACAGGATGCTCTCAATTGCGCATCTGTAAAAGTTTGTGAGAGTTTTAGGTGCCAAGCCGAATTTCTTCAGCCTCCTGAGGTTGAAGAGGCTCTGTTGCGCCTTCTTCACCACACTGTCTGCGTGGGTGGACCATTTCAGTTTTGTCGGTGATGTGTACGCCAAGGAACTTGAAGCTTTCCACCTTCTCCACTGCGGTCCTGTCGATGTGGATAGGGGGGTGAACAGGGAGTACAGGAGGGGGTTAAGTACGTACCCCTGAGGGGCCTCCGTGTTGAGGGTCAGCTTGGCAGATGTGTTGCAGAGGGAGGTCCTAAGCTTAGGGATGAGCTCGGAGGGCACCATGGTGTTGAACGCTGGGCTATAGTCAATCAACAGCATTCTCAAGTAGGTGTTCATTTTGTCCAGGTGGGAAAGGGTGTGGCGTGCCATAGAGATTGCGTCATCTGTAGATCTGTTGGGGTTGGTATGCAAATTAGGGTGGGTCCTGGGTGTCTGGTGATGATGGTGTTGATGTGATCCATGACCAGCCTTTCAAAGCATTTCATGGCTTCAGATGTGCTAGCGGGGGCAGTAGTCATTTAGACAGGTTTGCTTGGCATTCTTGGGCACGGGGACTATGGTGGTCTGCTTGAAACATGTCGATATTACAGGGAGAGGTTGAAAATGTCAGTGAAGCTTAAGCGCATGCTCTGAGTGCTCTGGGTACACCTCCTGGTATTCCGTCTGGCCCCGCGGCCTTGTGAATGTTAACCTGTTTAAAGCTCTTACTCACATCGGCTATTAAGAGCGTGCTCACGCAGTCGTCCGGAACAGCTGGTGCTCTCATGCATGGTTCAGTGTTGCTGGACTTGAAGCGAGCATAGAAGGCATTTAGCTAATCTTGTAGGCTTGTGTAACTGGGCAGCTTGTGGCTGGGTTTCCCTTTGTAATCTGTGATAATTTGTAAGCCCTGCCACATCCAACGAGCGTCAGAGCCATGTAGTAGGATTCCATCTTAGTCCTGTATTGACGCTTTGCCTGTTTGATGGTTCATCAGAGGGCATAGCGGGATTTCTTGTAAGTGACCTGGTTAGTATCCAGCTCCTTGAAAGCGGCAGCTCTAGCCTTTAGCTCAGTGAGGATGTTGCCTGTAATCCATGGCTTCTGGTTGGGATATATATGTACGGTCACTGTGGGGATGACTTCATCAAAGCACTTATTAAGGAAGCCGGTAAACTCCTCAATGCCATCGGTTGAATCACGGAAACTATTCCAAATCTGTGCTAGCGAAACAGTCCTGTACCTTAGCGTCCACTTCATCTGACCACTTCTGTATTGAGCGCATCACTGGTACTTCCTGTTTGAGTTTTTGCTTGTAAGCAGGAATTAAGAGGATGGAGTTATGTTCAGATTTGCCAAATGGAGCGCGACGGTGAGCTTTGTATATGTCTCCGTGTGTAGAGTAGAGGTTATCTAGAGTTTAGTTGCACAGGAGATATGGTGGTTGAAATGAGGTAAAACAGATTTCTGTTTCCCTGCATTAAAATCCCCGGCCACTAGGAGAGCCGCATCTGGGTGAGCGTTTTCCTGTTTGCTTATGGCCCTGTGCAGCTCGTTGAGTGAGGTCTTAGTGCCAGCATTGGTTTGTGGTGGTAAATAGACGGCTGTGAAAAATATAGATGAAAAGTCTCTTGGTAAATAGTGTGGTCTACAGCTTATCATGAGTTATTCTAACTCAGGCGAGCAGAACCTTGAGACTTCTTTAACATTAGAGATTGCACACCAACTGTTGTTAACAAAGAGACAAACCTCCCCCCTCCCCTCAGCTTACCGGATGCAGCTGTTCTCTACTGCCGATGTATAGAAAAAACAGCTAGATTTTTTATTTTCCATGTCCTTGTTCAGCCACAACTTGTTGAAACATAGGATATCACAGTTCTTCAGATCACGTTGATAGGATAGTCTGGAACGGAGCTCATCCAGTTTATTTTTCAGTGATTGCATATTCGCCAATAGAATGGAGGGTAATGGCGACTTATCCACTCACCGTTGCAGTCTTGTTAGATATCCCGCATGCTGACTTCAGTAATCTGTAATCGCTAAAAATCTGCCTTACCGATGTAGATAAGCTAGTAAATTATATCACAGATTGTTAGTCGTAAAATCTCACAGGAGAAGATTTAAAGTTTCAAAGCGTAGGCTACTGTACCTAGCGGTGGATTGAAACAGAATAGTAACACAATCTGGTAATAGCAGGACCACAGATTATATCTGTTTGCATGGAAACTAAGGTGGCTTTACCAATCTGGGTTTAGTGACGGTGGAATGAATGATTCAGATTTGGAGTCAGAGGCGTCAGAGATCCATATCTACTGTCTTGATTTGGTGCAGTCCTGACAGAGCCATCAAATTAGAAATATGTCAGAATGTTGACATCTTCTAATGAGACCATGTTGGTCCTGATTGTCGGTGGTTTAGGTCTGGGTTTCTGAAGTTTAGGTCTGGGTTTCTGAAGTTTAGGTCTGGATTTCTGAAGTTTAGGTCTGGGTTTCTATAGTTTAGGTCTGTGTTTCCCTGTTGGGTATCGATCAGCATCTTTTAAGCTTCCTGTGGGTATCCCTGTGCAGATGTCAATGTCACACTGTCTTGCACCAAGTAATGACTCTTATAGCTAGTTAGTCAGGAAACCTTCTGCATGCCCAGATAGATGTAAGGTGAATAACAGGAAGCATCTCCTCAGGGAGATAGATGTGTGAGCGAATGCAACAGTTGTTTCATTCTGCCTGGCTCCTTCCCCCCTGCCCAGTGAATCTCCTGAGCTCAGGGAGAGATGAACCTGCCTGCCTTCTCCAACCTATGATGTGAGAGAGGGGATGTCTTCTAGGTGTCATAGGTATATAGCCATGGTACAGTATGGAACATCACTGGTGTCTATCAACTACCATAGACCACCATTAGCCTTCAGCAGATAGCTTTCAATAGGCTTCTGATTGGGCCCTACACAGTAACAGATAGCTTTCAATAGGCTTCTGATTGGGCCCTACACAGTACCCTGTATACTGTAGATTAAAAGAAGACACTGGAGGACTGTAGTATTGACTAGAGGAAGACACTGGAGGACTGTAGTATTGACTAGAGGAAGACACTGGAGGACTGTAGTATTGACTAGAGGAAGACACTGGAGGACTGTAGTATTGACTAGAGGAAGACACTGGAGGACTGTAGTATTGACAAGGGAAGACACTGGAGGACTGTAGTATTGATTAGAGGAAGACACTGGAGGACTGTAGTATTGACAAGGGAAGACACTGGAGGACTGTAGTATTGACTAGAGGAAGACACTGGAGGACTGTAGTATTGACAAGGGAAGACACTGGAGGACTGTAGTATTGACTAGAGGAAGACACTGGAGGACTGTAGTATTGACAAGGGAAGACACTGGAGGACTGTAGTATTGACAAGGGAAGACACTGGAGGACTGTAGTATTGATTAGAGGAAGACACTGGAGGACTGTAGTATTGACAAGGGAAGACACTGGAGGACTGTAGTATTGACTAGAGGAAGACACTGGAGGACTGTAGTATTGATTAGAGGAAGAGGCCCCAGAGGGCTCCATGTGAAACAGGAACAGGAAGCAACATTGTCCAGATGGAATATAATACACCATAGTGTGCAGAGTGAAAGACATGTCATTACAGTCCCAGAGCCCCATGTTTTATTTCCCCCTTGGTCTTTACCTTGCACCAGAGAGAGGGAGAGGGAGAAGGAGAGAGAGAGAGGGAGAGGGAGGAGAGAGAGAGAGAGGGAGGAGAGGGAGGAGAGAGAGAGAGAGAGAGAGAGAGAGAGAGAGAGAGAGAGAGAGAGAGAGAGAGAGAGAGAGAGAGAGAGAGAGAGAGAATGCGAGAGAGAATGCGAGAGGGAGGGAGAGAGAGAATGCGAGAGGGAGGGAGAGAGAGAGAGAGAGACAGAGAGAGAGTTAGAGAGAGAGAGAGAGAGAGTTAGAGAGAGAGAGAGAGAGAGAGAGAGAGAGAGAGAGAGAGAGAGAGAGAGAGAGAGAGAGAGAGAGAGAGAGAGATGTAGTATACTACTTTTGAACAGAGCCCCATGTTCCATTAGCTATGGCCGCTGGTCAAAAGTAATGAACTACAAAGGGAATATGGTGTCATTTGGGGTGCATAACACTATTTAAATATTTTGTAGCAGTGATGGCCCTGGCTATTATAATCAGTGGTTACAGCCACTGTTCAAACATTTACATTTTAGTCATTTAGCAGATTCTCTTATCCAGAGCGACATACAGTTAGTGAGTGCATACATTATTTGTTTATTCATACTGGCCCCCCGTGGGAATCAAACCCACAACCCTGGCGTTGCAAACGCCATGCTCTACCAACTGAGCTACATCCCTGCCGGCCATTCCCTCCCCTACCCTGGACGACGCTGGGCCAATTGTGCGCCGCCCCATGGGTCTCCCGGTCGCGGCCGGCTACGACAGAGCCTGGATTCGAACCAGGATCTCTAGTGGCACAGCTAGCACTGCGATGCAGAGCCTTAAACCTCCTCTTCCTCCACGGTTGTGTTCCCTTTAATAATAATAATAATATGCCATTTAGCAGACGCTTTTATCCAAAGCGACTTACAGTCATGCGTGCATACATTTTTTTTTTTTGTGTATGGGTGGTCCCGGGGATCGAACCCACTACCTTGGCGTTACAAGCGCCGTGCTCTACCAGCTGAGCTACAGAGGACCACTTTACAATGCACTACTTTTGACCAGGGCCCACAGTGCACCATAAAGGGAATAGGGTCTCCATCTCCATGTAATGTCAGTCAGATCAACATGGGGTAATCTGCTCAGCCGAACATGAGCCCATTCGGTCATTCCATAATTCCATTATATCGTTCCATTCTCTCTTTCCATATCCCAACTCCCTGAATATTCTACTGAGAATTCCACAGCAAAATTCAACAGCAGAATTCAACAGCAGAATTCCACAGCAGAATTCCACAGCAGAATTCCACAGCAGAATTCCACAGCAGAATTCCACAGCAGAATTCCACAGCAGAATTCCGCATCAGAATTCTGCAGCAGCAGCACAGTTCCACCACATGACATGACAGTGGTAGGCTTGATCACCAACGACGATGAGACAGCCTACAGGGAGGAGATCAGAGACCTGGCAGTGTGATGTCAGGGCAAAACAACCTCTCCCTCAACGTCAGCAAGACAAAGGAGCTGATGGTGGACTTCAGGAAATGGAGGGCCGAGCACGCCCCCAGCCACATTGGGGCTTTGGTGGAGCGGGTCGAGAGCTTCCAGTTCCTCGGTGTCCACATCACTAAGGAATTAACGTGGTCTACACACACAAACACAGTCCTGAAGAAGGCACAAGAACGCCTCTTCCCCCTCAGGAGAATGAGAAGATTTGGCTTGGGCCCTCAGATCCTCAGAAAGTTCTACAGCTGCACCATTGAGAGCATCCTGACTGGTTGCATCACTGCCTGGTATGGCAACTGCTTGGCATCCGACCTCAAGGCACTACAGAGGGTGGTGCGTACAGCCCAGTACATCACTGGGGCCAAGCTTCCTGCCATCCAGGACCTCTATACCAGACGGTGTCACAGAAAGGCCCTAACTGCATTGACCCTTTTTGCACTAACTCTTTTGACTCATCACATATGCTGCTGCTACTGTCTACTATCTATCCTGTTGCCTAGTCACTCTACCCCTACCTGCATGTACATATCTACCTCAATTACCTCGTACCCCTGCACATTGACTCGGTACTGGTACTCCCTGTATATAGCCAAGTTATTACCTGGTTCCCCTGCACATTGACTCAGTACTAGTTCCCCGTGTATATAGCCAAGTTATTACCTGGTTCCCCTGCACATTGACTCAGTACTAGTTCCCCGTGTATATAGCCAAGTTATCGTTACTCCTTGTGTATTTATTCCTCATGTTATTATTTTTCAATATTTTTCTCTCTGCATTGTTAGGAAGTAAGCATTTCGCTGTTAGTCTACACCTGTTGTTTACGAAGCATGTGACAATTACAATTTGATTTGATTCGATTTGAGCACAGTTCCAAACAGTTCCAGCACAATGGCACAGCAGTAAGGAATTGAGGCACTGCAGAAGCAGCGCACCCTTCCTCCCTTCTCTCCCCTTTCCACTCCTTCCTCGCTCCCCCCCCCCCCCCCCCCCACCCCCACCCCACCCCCCCAACCCCAATCCCCTTCTCCTGGGAATAGATTCCTCAAGTGGCTGACTTGCAGACAGGCTGGCTGACTGGCTGGCTGCTATCTTGCAGCCTGACAATGCAAGACAGTCTTATCAAAGAGTCTGACAAAATAAATGATTGCACATATCCACATGGGAAGGAGGAGCTGAGTGATCAATAATCATTCAGGGTCTGTCCGACAGGCCTCGTCTATCGGGGGATAGGAGGAGAGGCTGGATGAGCCTGATGAGGCTGGTGGTAGGGACCACCACTGCTGGGTGCTGGCTGTCTGCTGAGGCTAGAGTCCAACTGGGAACAGACAGGAGGGCCCAGGGAGTGAAGGTGGAGGGAGAAGAGTAAAGGGTCACAGAATAAGTTAGAAGTCCCCTGTAGCTCAATTGGTAGAGCATGGCGCTTGCAACGCCAGGGTTGTGGGTTTGTTTTCCACGGGGGGGGGGGGGGGGGGGGGGGGGGGCAGAATAAAACATTTATGCACTCACTAACTATCAGTGGATAAGAGCGTCTGCTAAATGATGTAAATGTAAGAAAAACAGAAAGAACTGGAGGAACTTATTCAAGAAAGATCAAGTGTAATATATTAATAAAGCGAACTGGATGGAATATGAGGGAAAATGCACAACATTTTCCCAAAATCTTCAACATAGAAATGCTACCATAAAGAATATACTGAAACTTGTTACAAATGACGGCGCCAACGATGATTCACCAAACTATTAATTTGAAAGAGGAAGTAAAAGTACCCTAAGCATATGTTTTTGTTTCAGTCTCCTCCATCTCCACTAAACAAAGTGAATTGTAAGGATTTTTTGTTTTGTTCTAATAATAATGTAAAATGAACAGCTGTACAGAAAGACTCATGTGAAGACCAAATTACAGAGGAGGAACTTATATATATAATTAAAGCCTTTAAGTTGAGGTATATCAAACCTTTTTTGATGTAGTCAGAGGACCGTTATTAGCATGTTTTAACCACTCCTATAAAAATCAGATACTCAGCAAGAAGGGCTGATTTCACTACTACTGAAACAGGACCCATGTGGTAAATATACAAATATCCCTTACACAGCCTGGAGGTGTGTTGGGTCATTGTCCTGTTGAAAAACAAATGATAGTCCCACTAAACCCAAACCAGATGGGATGACGTATCGTTGCAGAATGCTGTGGTAGCCATGCGGAGATCATCCGTTCACCTACTCTGCATCACAAAAAGACACGGCGGTTGGAACCAAAAATCTCTCATTTGGACTCATCAGACCAAAGGACAGATTTCCACCGGTCTAATGTCCATTGCTCGTGTTTCTTGGCCCAAGCAAGTCTCTTCTTATTATTGGTGTCCTTTAGTAGTGGTTTCTTTGTAGCAATTCGACCATGAAGGCCTGATTCACACAGTCTCCTCTGAACAATTGATGTTGAGATGTGTCTGTGACTTGAACTCTCTGAAGCATTTATTTGGGCAACAATTTCTGAGGCTGGTAACTCTAATGAACTTATCCTCTGCAGCAGAGGTAACTCTGGGTCTTCCATTCCTGTGGCGGTCCTCATGAGAGCCAGTTTCATCATAGCGCTTGATGGTTTTTGCGACTGCACTTGAATAAACGTTAAAAGTTCTTGACATTTTCTGGATTGACTGACCTTTATGTCTTAAAGTAATGATGGACTGTCATTTCTCTTTGCTTATTTGAGCTGTTCTTGCCATAATATGGACTTGGTCTTTTACCAAATAGGGCTATCTTCTGTATACCACCCCTACCTTGTCACAATACAACAGATTGGCTCAAACGCATTAAGAAGGAAAGAAATTCCACAAATTAACTTTTAAGAAGGAACACCTGTTAATTGAAATGCATTCCAGGTGACTACCTCATGAAGCTGGTTGAGAGAATGCGTGTGCAAAGCTGTCATGAAAGGCAAAGGGTGGCTACTTTGAAGAATCTCAAATATAAAATGTATTTTGATTTGTTTAACACTTATTTGGTTACTACATGATTCCATATGTGTTATTTCATAGTTTTGATGTCTTCACTATAATTCTACAATGTAGAAAATAGTTTTAAAAAATAAAGAAAAACCCTTGAATGAGTAGGTTTGTCCAAATTTTAGACTGGTACTGTATATATTTACAAAAAAACAAATATATATGGGGTATGGGAAATGATGCAGACAATTGCATTGGAAGAAGCTACAATCTACCTGCAATATAAAGCTGATCTACCCCTTTTTGGCAGACTGTAGGGCAGACTGCAGGGCAGACTATAGGGCAGACTGTACGGCAGACTGTAGGGCAGACGGTGGGGCAGACTGCAGGGCAGACTGTAGGGCAGACTGCAGGGCAGACTGCAGGGCAGACTGTAGGGCAGACTGCAGGGCAGACTGCAGGGCAGACTGTAGGGCAGACTGTAGGGCAGACGGTAGGGCAGACGGTAGGGCAGACTGTAGGGCAGACTGTAGGGCAGACTGTAGGGCAGACTGCAGGGCAGACTGTAGGGCAGACTGTAGGGCAGACTGTAGGGCAGACTGCAGGGCAGACTGTAGGGCAGACTGCAGGGCAGACTGTAGGGCAGACTATAGGGCAGACTGTAGGGCAGACGGTGGGGCAGACTGCAGGGCAGACTGCAGCGTAGACTAGTTTGCGTGGTCAGCATTGTGATGTAAAAAAATGTTGTGACTAAAGTTGTGGTTCCATTTTAATGACAGGTTGCGACTCATTAGCAACGGACTTATTTTGAGCACATAACGGCTTCATAATTCATAAAGGTCATGTTAACTGACTGATATTAACTCATAGAACAAAACGCTATAAGGCGTGGCGTGTATCCCAAAACCACATTATTTTCCCCATTCATTAATACCCAACATTAATACCCAACGAACCGGAGGTAGAAAATGTTAACTGATTTCCGTTATTTTTTTGGACTACAAGCTGGCGAGCGTCTATATCCACCATGCTGTACTTATTACCCCTTCAGTCTTTTTGAACCCTAGAGGACCATGTTGTCAGCTGTGATGACCATAACCATTCTTTATAGGGGGTTTATTGCACAGGCTCATAGGCTCATAGGCCTTAGTGGGAAGATTTGTTTTGTGTGCGGGTCTATGGTCGTAGAGGGAGCCTGGGCTCTTTCTCAATTCATCTTTCCTTGATTCCTGGCATCCTATTTTCTCTTCCTCAAAACGCATTGGAAGAAAAGGTCAGAGGGGAGGGACCCTGTCCCTTTTCCTCCAATAAGACTGGAAAGCAGGTGAGGAGATGCAAGGAATCACGGAAAGACAAATTGAGAGGCCTTTCTTCATGAGCAGACTCTGTACAGACATGATACAGCCCTGGAGACAGAGATTCATACAGCCATGATACAGCCCTGGAGACAGAGATTCATACAGCCATGATACAGCCCTGGAGACAGAGATTCATACAGCCATGATACAGCCCTGGAGAGAGAGATTCATACAGCCATGATACAGCCCTGGAGACAGAGATTCATACAGCCATGCTACAGCCTTGGAGACAGAGATTCATACAGCCATGATACAGCTTTGGAAAGAGAGATTCATAGACATTGCCATTAGAAAACATCCTCCTACCCTCTCTCCCTACCTGGGCTCCCAGCCTCTGTTAGAATATAACAAATGCTCTGGTCCATAGAGTCATCACTCAGGATGGAGATCATTGTAAACTACAGACAGACTGTTTGGTCTGTGAATCAGACACGTAATTTTTCCTCCTGGTTCGTCCATTAAGAACAGTCATTATCAGTGGGTTCCACATGGGCTGTCCATCACGCTGTGTGTGTGTGTGTGTGTGTGTGTGTGTGTGTGTGTGTGTGTGTGTGTGTGTGTGTGTGTGTGTGTGTGTGTGTGTGTGTGTGTGTGTGTGTGTGTGTGTGTGTGTGTGTGTGTGTGTGTGTGTGTGTGTGTTTTTGCCTGTGCCTGTGCCTGCCAGGCTAATTAAGGATGTACCCACTTGGCACACCAGGTAATTTCAACGTGGAAACTTGGGTCATATTTGGTTGAGACGTTGATCAATGAGATTTCAACCTTTATTCACCCTCTCAAAAAGACAGCCAGAAGTTGGTTGAATTCCCATTTCCAAATCCAACTATGCTTTCAACCATCTAATCCAACTATGCTTTCAACCAAAGAAAAACTATGTCAGATTTTTGGTTGTAGCTGTCATCAGCATGTGTTATCACTGCGGTTTCAACCATTTAAAACCATTTAAAGCACGACGACAAGACATGCAACTGTATTAGAGTGTTAGTCAGAGCTCATATGGTCATTGTCACAAAGCCACACCCGTCCCAAATCGTGTTAGAAGTTCAGAATGAAAAAGTGTAAGCTATATAAAATAATAACTCTCAAATTGAAAATCATTAAACTAAATAATGAGGATTTGTATCAGCCTAACCGAGGTGTAGATTACATCTCACGTTCCAGTGTTCCAACTTGTAAACAAAGGCTGCATGGGATTTGTTTACAGTTTGAACACTGGAATTAACTTGAAATCATTTGAAATCAACCAAAGCTTGAAACCTTATGACTACAGTGTCAAATAATTCAAACCATTTGACCGTTTCCACATTATGTTGTGTTACAAAGTGGGATGAAAAAAGGATTTAATTGTCATTTTCTGTCAACGATCTACACAATATACAAAACACTAATATATCTTGATTAGATACAGTTGAAGTCGGAAGTTTACATACACCTTAGCCAAATACATTTAAACTCAGTTTTTCACAAATCCTGACATTTAATCCTAGTACAAATTCCCTGTCTTAGGTTAGTTAGGATCACCACTTTATTTAAAAAATGTGAAATGTCAGAATAATAGTAGAGAGAATTATTTATTTCAGCTTTTATTTATTTCATCACATTCCCAGTGGGTCAGACGTTTACATACACTCAATTAGTATTTGGTAGCATTGCCTTTAAATTGTTTAACTTGTGTCAAACGTTTCGGGTAGCCTTCCACAAGCTTCCCACAATAAGTTGTGTGAATTTTGGCCCATTCCTCCTGACAGAGCTGGTGTAACTGAGTCAGGTTTGTAGGCCTCCTTGCTCGCACACGCTTTTTCAGTTCTGCCCACACATTTTCTATAGGATTTAGGTAGGGCTTTGTGATGGCCACTCCAATACCTTGACTTTGTTGTCCTTAAGCCCTTTTGCCACAACTTTGGAAGTATGCTTGGGGTCATTGTCCATTTGGAAGACCCTTTGGTGACCAAGCTTTAACTTCCTGACTGATGTCTTGAGATGTTGCTTCAATATATCCAAATAATTTTCCTTCCTCATGATGCCATCTATTTTGTGAAGTGCACCAGTCCCTCCTGCAGCAAAGCACCCCCACAGCATGATGCTGCCACCCCCGTGCTTCACGGTTGGGATGGTGTTCTTCGGCTTGCAAGGACCCCCTTTTTCCTCCAAACATTACGATGTTCATTATGGCCAAACAGTTCTATTTTTGTTTCATGAGACCAGAGGACATTTCTCTAGAAATTACGATCTTTGTCCCCATGTGCAGTTGCAAACCGTAGTGTGGCTTTTTTTATGGCGGTTTTGGAGCAGTGGCTTCTTCCTTGCTGAGCGGCCTTTCAGGTTATGTCGATATAGGACTCATTTTACTGTGGACATAGATACTTTTGTACCTGTTTCCTCCAGCATCTTCACAAGGTCCTTTGCTGTTATTCTGGGATTGATTTGTACTTTTCGCACCAAAGAATGTTCATCTCTAAGAGACAGAACGCGTCTCCTTCCTGAGTGGTATGATGGCTGCGTGGTCCCATGGTGTTTATACTTGCGTACTATTGTTTGTACAGATGAACGTGGTACCTTCAGGTGTTTGGAAATTGCTCTCAAGGATGAACCAGACTTGTGGAGGTCTACAATTTTTTTCCTGAGGTCTTTGCTGATTTCTATTGATTTTCCCATGATGTCAAGCAAAGAGGCACTGAGTTTGAAGGTAGGCCTTGAAATAAATCAACAGGTACACCTCCAATTGACTCAAATTATGTTAATTAGCCTATCAAAAGCTTCTAAAGCCATGACATCATTTTCTGGAATTTTCCAAGCTGTTTAAAGGCACAGTCAACTTAGTGTATGTAAACTTCTGACCCACTGGAATTGTGATACAGTGAATTATAAGTGAAATAATCTGTCTGTAAACAATTGTTGGAAAAACTACTTGTGTCATGCACAAAGTAGATGTCCTAACCGACTTGCCAAAACTATAGTTTGTTAACAAGATATTTGTGGAGTGGTTGAAAAACAAGTTTTAATGACTCCAACCTAAGTGTACGTAAACTTCCGACTTCAACTGTATATGCTGTATTCTATAATATTCTACTGTATCTTAGTCCATGCTGCTCTGTCATTGCTTGTCCATATATGTATATATTCTTAAATTCCATTCCTTACTTAGATTTGTGTGTATTGGGTGTATGTTGTGAAATTGTTAGATATTACTTGTTAGATATTACTGCAATGTCGGAGCTAGAAGTACAAGCATTTCGCTACACCTGCAATAACATCTGCTAAACACGTGTATGTGACAAATACAATTTGATTTGATTTGATTTGTATCTTTGTTGTGACTGGGTGTATTGATACACCATCCAAAGTGTAATTAGGAATTTCACAACGCTCAAAGGGATATTCAAGATCTGCTTTTTTTTTTTACCCATCTACCAATAAGTGCCTTTCTTTGTGAGGCATTGGAAAACCTCCCTGGTCTCTGTGTTTGAGGGACCTTACAGATAATTGTATGTGTGTGGTACAGAGATGAGGTAGTCATTCAACAATCATGTTAAACACTATTATTGCATACAGAGTGAGTCTATGGAACTTATTATGTGACTTGTTAAGTAAATGTTTTACTCCTGAACTTATTTAGGCTTGCCATAACAAACGGGTTGAATACTTATTGACTCAAGACATTTCAGCTTTTCATTTTGAATTAATTTAATTTGTAAACATTTCGAAAAGCAGAATTCCACTTTGACATTATGGGATATTGTGTGTAGGCCAGTGACACAAAATCTCAATTTAATCAATTTTAAATGCAGGCTGTTACACAACAAAAAGTCAAGGGGTGTGAATACTTTCTGAAGGCCACTGTATATGTATCTTCTATGTTTAGTTTAACTCTGGGTTGAACTGAATAGCTGTTGATGACTTCACAAATGTTATATAGGACTAAATAGACTGAATGACTTATAAAGTGTGGTTACATTTCATTTGCTCTGTTAATCCTTTGCACGACTTCGATAGCAATAGTGAAGCTATTTAGTTACTAAGAGATCTCTCAATAACCATTCTCACGATAGCACATTGGTAGTAGTCAGTGATGAAAATCAATGCTCAGCAGGGCTGGCCTTAGTTAAAACTCTGGATAGGAGACCAAAGAGATAACTGTAGATAGATACATTCTCCGGTAGGAGGTGCTGCCCAGTTTATTGTATTTTTTTCTGATAGTGGATATAATGTTGAAAATCTGACGTTGTTTCTAAGGTACAAAATTTAACATTTTACTATAAAGGTTTGTCTATGTTGAACATTGTTTACCATGATGACATAATCCTGTGGTTGAAAATGTATCCTCGAAACAACAGTTTACATTGTTTCAACCAATTTGTGCCCAGTGGGTATTTATTAAGATAGCGAGTAGTTTGTTTCGCTGATGTGCTCATTAAAGATATTATCCGGTCCTTTTGTATACTTTTTAGCTAGTAGATCTGAAAATAGTGCCCCAAGCCAAAAGGGGTCCCGAAAAATCGCGTACTACGTCACAAATCTTTTTACGCTGCTGCTACTCTGTTAATTATTTATGCATAGTCACTTTAACTCTACCCACATGTACATATTACCTCAACTACCTCAACTAGCCGGTGCCCCCGCACATTGACTCTGCACCGGTACCCCCCTGTATATATAGCCTCCCTACTGTTATTTTATTTGACTTCTGCTCTTTTTTTCTCAACACTTTCTTGTTGTTGTTTTATTTTACTTTTTTATTAAAAATAAATTCATTGTTGGTTAAGGGCTGTAAGTAAGCATTTCACTGTAATGTCTGCACCTGTTGTATTCGGCGCATGTGGCCAATACAATTTGATTTGATTGGATTTGAAATATGCACCATAGATGATATATAATATAACATGTGATCGTTTCGCTAGTTTTCTTGCAAAAAGGGGGTTTGAAATATTAGCATTATCCAATAGGCACTTTTTGAGATGACAGTGACACTCGAATCACAGAGAACGCTTAATTATGACCACTTCATTACACTCAGAAGTTCCAAAAGAATAAAGACATTTCAAATGTCATATTATGTCTATATACAGTGTTGTAATAATGTGCAAATAGTTTAAGTACAAAAGGGAAAATAAATAAACATAAATAAGGGTTGTGTTTATAATGGTGTTCGTTCTCTTCTCTCTCCTTTAATACCCTGACAGGGACACACTGCTCTCTCTCTCTCTCTCTCTCTCTCTCTCTCTCTCTCTCTCTCTCTCTCTCTCTCTCTCTCTCTCTCTCTCTCTCTCTCTCTCTCTCTCTCTCTCTTCTCTCTCTCTCTCTCTCTCTCTCTCTCTCTCTCTCTCTCTCTCTCTCTCTCTCTCTCTCTCTCTCTCTCTCTCTCTCTCTCTCTCTCTCTCTCTCTCTCTCTCTCTCTCTCTCTCTCTCTCTCTCTCTCTCTCTCTCTCTCTCTCTCTCTCTCTCTCTCTCTCTCTCTCTCTCTCTCTCTCTCTCTCTCTCTCTCTCTCTCTCTCTCTCTCTCTCTCTCTCTCTCTCTCTCTCTCTCTCTCTCTCTCTCTCTCTCTCTCTCTCATACCTCTCATACCTCTCATACCTCTACCTCAGGAGCACAGGGACACAAGGCCTCTTTAAGATTTGAAAAAGGAAAGAAAAAAGCAAACCAAGCATATTCAAAGTTCTCAGTTGAAGGTAAAACTGCAGCGCTTCCCAGGACATACAGATGTTTTTACAGCAAACTGGAAATAGACTGAAGTCACCGGCTTTAACACTGATTAGCATCTCCATGCTTCTCCAATCAGACTACAAATACCCCTCTAATCTGAAGCATAAACTATGCTACGAAAGCTACACTAACGCTCCACGATGGGCTCTGTAATCCAATCATATGCTGTGATTAAAGGTATGATAGCATAACGCAACGTAGCTAATCAGCCATCTAAGACAAGATATTCCCTGAATTAGGTCAGCTGATGATGCTAGTTGCCTGTGATTTCATGGTGTAAACAACTGATTACATATTTTAGCATGCCCAAGTGCCCCTTCATTGCTTTGATTGTCTTTGATTGTCTGAATCTGTTTTGGATTTTGTTAGCGAGAAAGAAGGTTGTGGATATGCAGTCAGGCCTAAAAAAAATAAAGGGAACACTTAAACAACACAATGTAACTCCAAGTCAATCGCACTTCTGTGAAATCAAACTGTCCACTTAGGAAGCAACACTGATTGACAATACATTTCACATGCTGTTGTGCAAATGGAATAGACAACAGGTGGAAATTATAGGCAATTAGCCAGACACCCCCAATAAAGTACTGGTTTTGCAGGTGGTGACCACAGACCACTTCTCAGTTCCTATGCTTCCTGGCTGATGTTTTGGTCACTTTTGAATGCTGGCGGTGCTTTCACTCTAGTGGTAGCATGAGACGTAGTCTACAACCCACACAAGTGGCTCAGGTAGTGCAGCTCATCCAGGATGGCACATCAATGCGAGCTGTGGCAAGAAGGTTTGCTGTGTCTGTCAGCGTAGTGTCCAGAGCATGGAGGCGCTACCAGGAGACAGGCCAGTACATCAGGAGACGTGGAGGAGGCCTTAGGAGGGCAACAACCCAGCAGCAGGACTGCTACCTCCGCCTTTGTGCAAGGAGGAGCAGGAGGAGCACTGCCAGAGCCCTGCAAAATTACCTCCAGCAGGCCACAAATGTGCATGTGTCTGCTCAAACGGTCAGAAACAGACTCCATGAGGGTGGTATGAGGGCCCGACGTCCACAGGTGGGGGTTGTGCTTACAGCCCAACACCATGCAGGACGTTTGGCATTTGCCAGAGAACACCAAGATTGGCAAATTTGCCACTGGCGCCCTGTGCTCTTCACAGATGAAAGCAGGTTAACACTGAGCACGTGACAGACGTGACAGAGTCTGGAGACGCCGTGGAGAACATCCTCCAGCATGACCGGTTTGGCGGTGGGTCAGTCATGGTGTGGGGTGGCATTTATTTTGGGGGGCCGCACAGCCCTCCATGTGCTCGCCAGAGGTAACCTGACTGCCATTAGGTACCGAGATGAGATCCTCAGACCCCTTGTGAGACCATATGCTGGTGCGGTTGGCCCTGGGTTCCTCCTAATGCAAGACAATGCTAGACCTCATGTGGCTGGAGTGTGTCAGCAGTTCCTGCAAGAGGAAGGCATTGATGCTATGGACTGGCCCGCCCGTTCCCCAGACCTGAATCCAATTGAGCACATCTGGGACATCATGTCTTGCTCCATCCACCAACGCCACGTTGCACCACAGACTGTAGGAGTTGGCGGATGCTTTAGTCCAGGTCTGGGAGGAGATCCCTCCGCCACCTCATCAGGAGCATGCCCAGGCGTTGTAGGGAGGTCATACAGGCACGTGGAGGCCACACACACTACTGAGCCTCATTTTGACTTGTTTTAAGGACATTACATCAAAGTTGGATCAGCCTGTAGTGTGGTTTTCCACTTTAATTTTGAGGGTGACTCCAAATCCAGACCTCCATGGGTTGATAAATTTGATTTCCATTGATAATTTTTGTGTGATTTTGTTGTCAGCACATTCAACTATGTAAAGAAAAAAGTATTTAATAAGATTATTTCATTCATTCAGATCTAGGATGTGTTATTTTAGTGTTCCCTTTATTTTTTTGAGCAGTGTAGAAGTTTGTAACTAAATGTAGCACAGGGCAGGGAGTATAAGTCATATACAGTGAGGGAAAAAAGTATTTGATCCCTTGCTGATTTTGTACGTTTGCCCACTGACAAAGACATGATCAGTCTATCATTTTAATGGTAGGTTTATTTGAACAGTGAGAGACAGAATAACAACAAAAAAATCCAGAAAAACGCATGTAAAAAATGTTATAAATTGATTTGGATTTTAATGAGGGAAATAAGTATTTGACCCCTCTGCAAAACATGACTCAGTACTTGGTGGCAAAACCCTTGTTGGCAATCACAGAGGTCAGAAGTTTATTGTAGTTGGCCACCAGGTTTGCACACATCTCAGGAAGGATTTTGTCCCACTCCTCTTTGCAGATCTTCTACAAGTCATTAAGGTTTCGAGGCTGACATTTGGCAACTCGAACCTTCAGCTTCCTCCACAGATTTTCTATGGGATTAAGGTCTGGAGACTGGCTAGGCCACTCCAGGACCTTAATGTGCTTCTTCTTGAGCCACTCCTTTGTTGCCTTGGCCGTGTGTTTTGGGTCATTGGCATGCTTGAATACCCATCCACGACCCATTTTCAATGCCCTGGCTGAGGGAAGGAGGTTCTCACCAAAGATTTGATGGTACATGGCCCCATCCACTTATGGGTCCTTGAGCAGGGGGACCTTGCGGGCGCTGCAGGATTTCAGTCCTTCACGGCGTAGTGTGTTACCAATTGTTTTCTTGGTGACTATGGTCCCAGCTACCTTGAGATCATTGACAAGATCCTCTGTGTAGCTCTGGGCTGATTCCTCACCATTCTCATGATCATTGCAACTCCACAAGGTGAGATCTTGCATGGAGCCCCAGGCTGAGGGAGATTGACAGTTCTTTTGTGTTTCTTCCATTTGCGAATAATCGCACCAACTGTTGTCACCTTCTCACCAAGCTGCTTGGTGATGGTCTTGTAACCCATTCCAGCCTTCTGTAGGTCTACAATCTTGTCCCTTACTTCCTTGGAGAGCTCTTTGGTCTTGGCCATGGTGGAGAGTTTGGAATCTGATTGATTGATTACTTCTGTGGACAGGTGTCTTTTATACAGGTAACAAACTGAGATTAGGAGCACTCCCTTTAAGAGCCTCTTGAGGATTGACCACAAGTTCTCAATGGGATTAAGGTCTGGGGAGTTTCCTGGCCATGGACCCAAAAAATTTCTATGTTTTGTTCCCCGAGCCTCTTAGTTATCACTTTTGCCTTATGGCGAGGTGCTCCATCATGCTGGAAAAGGCATTGTTAGTCACCAAACTGTTCTTGGATGGTTGGGAGAAGTTGCTCACGGAGGATGTGTTGGTACCAGTCTTTATTCATGGCTGTGTTCATTAGGCAAAATTCTGAGTGAGCCCACTCCCTTGGCTGAGAAGCAACCCCACACATGAATGGTCTCAGGATGCTTTACTGTTGGCATGACACAGGACTGATGGTAGCACTCAACTTGTCTTCTCCGGACAAGCTTTTTTCCGGATGCCCCAAACAATCGGAAAGGGGATTCATCAGAGAAAATGACTTTACCCCAGTCCTCAGCAGTCCAATCCCTGTACCTTTTGCAGAATATCAGTCTGTCCCTGATGAATTCCTGGAGAGAAGTGGCTTCCTCGCAGCCCTTCTTGACACCAGGCCATCCTCCAAAAGTATTTGCCTCCCTGTGCGTGCAGATGCACTCACACCTGCCTGCTGCCATTCCTGAGCAAACTCTGGGTCCTTGAGCTCTGGTGGTGCCCCGATTCCACAGCTGAATCAACTTTAGGAGACGGTCCTGGCGCTTGCTGGACATTCTTGGGCACCCTGAAGCCTTCTTCACAACAATTGAACCTCTCACCTTGAAGTTCTTGATGATCCGATAAATGGTTGATTTAGGTGCAATCTTACTAGCAGCAATATCCTTGCCTGTGAAGCCCTTTTATTGCAAAGCAATGATGACGGCACATGTTTCCTTGCAGGTAACCATGGTTAACAGAGGAAGAACAATGATTTCAAGCACCCTCCTTTTAAAGCTTCCAGTCTGTTATTCTAACTCAATTAGCATGACAGGGTGATCTCCAGCCTTGTCCTCGTCAACACTCTCCCCTGTGTTAACGAGAGAATCACTGACATGATGGCAGCTGATCCTTTTGTGGCAGGGCTGAAATGCAGTGGAATTGGTTTTGGGGGATTAAGTTCATTTTCATGGCAAAGAGGGACTTTGCAATTAATCTGATCACTCTTCATAACATTCTGGAGTATATGCAAATTGCCATCATAAAAACTGAGGCAGCAGACTTTGTGAAAATTTATATTTGTGTAATTCTCAAACCTTTTGACCACGACCGTACACCAGGTAGTGTCAGAGGAAGATCCTAAAAATGGCCAAAGACTCCAGCCACCCAAGTCATAGTCTGTTCTCTCTGCTACCACACGGCAAGCGGTACCGATGCACCAAGTCTGGAACCAACAGGACCCTGAACAACTTCTACCCCCAAGCCATAAGACTGCTAAATAGTTTGTTAAATAGTTCACCAATAGCTACCCGGACTATCTGCATTGACCTATCACATACGCTGCTGAAACTTTTTATTATCTATCCTGTTGCCTAGTCTCTTTATCCCTACCTATATGTACATATCTACCTCAATTACCTAGGTACTGCTTCCCCATATATATAAAGCCACGTTATTAGCTCGTACCCCTGCACATCACCTCGGTACTGGTTCCCCATATATATTGCAGAGTTATTACCTCGTACCCCTGCACATCACCTCGGTACTGGTTCCCCATATATATAGCCAAGTTATTACCTCGTACCCCTGCACATCACCTTTGTACTGCTTCCCCATATATATAGCCAAGTTATTACCTCGTACCCCTGCACATCAACTCGGTACTGCTTCCCCATATATATAGCCAAGTTATTACCTCGTACCCCTGCACACCAGCTTTGTACTGCTTCCCCATATATATAGCCAAGTTATTACCTCGTACCCCTGCACATCAACTCGGTACTGCTTCACCATATATATAAAGCCAAGTTATTACCTCGTACCCCTGCACATCACCTCTGTACTGCTTCCCCATATATATAAAGCCAAGTTATTACCTCGTACCCCTGCACATCACCTCTGTACTGCTTCCTCATATATATAAAGCCAAGTTATTACCTCGTACCCCTGCACATCAACTCGGTACTGCTTCCCCATATATATAAAGCCAAGTTATTGCCTCGTACCCCTGCACATCAACTCGGTACTGCTTCCCCATATATATAAAGCCAAGTTATTACCTCGTACCCCTGCATATCAACTCGGTACTGCTTTCCCATATATATAAAGCCAAGTTATCGTTACTCGTTGTGTATTTATTCCTTGTGTTATTATTCTCTATTATTTTTCTATCTTTAACTCTGCATTGTTGGGAAGGACCCATAAGTAAACATTTCACTGTTAGTCTACACCTGTTGTTTACCAAGCATGTGACAAATACAAGTTGATTTGATTTGGTTTGATTACTGGGGGTGGATTACTGGAACCACATTCACTAGAAGAAGAGAAAGAAATAAAGAGAGAAGAAAAGGAGTGAGAGAGATGATAGAGGAGAGGAAGAGAGAGAGACATGAGAGAGGAGAGAGACAGTCAGAGGAAGAGAGAGAGGCCTGGGAACAAAGGAGAGAGACAGTCAGAGGAAGAGAGAGAGGCCTGGGAACAAAGGAGAGAGACAGTCAGAGGAAGAGAGAGAGGCCTGGGAACAAAGGAGTGAGACAGTCAGAGGAAGAGAGAGACGCCTGGGAACAAAGGAGAGAGACAGTCAGAGGAAGAGAGAGACGCCTGGGAACAAAGGAGAGAGACAGTCAGAGGAAGAGAGAGACGCCTGGGAACAAAGGAGTGAGACAGTCAGAGGAAGAGAGAGAGGCCTGGGAACAAAGGAGTGAGACAGTCAGAGGAAGAGAGAGAGGCCTGGGAACAAAGGAGTGAGACAGTCAGAGGAAGAGAGAGAGAGGCCTGGGAACAAAGGAGAGAGACAGTCATTGGATGAGAGAGACGCCTGGGAACAAAGGAGTGAGACAGTCAGAGGAAGAGAGAGAGAGGCCTGGGAACAAAGGAGTGAGACAGTCAGAGGAAGAGAGAGAGGCCTGGGAACAAAGGAGTGAGACAGTCAGAGGAAGAGAGAGAGGCCTGGGAACAAAGGAGAGAGACAGTCAGAGGAAGAGAGAGAGGCCTGGGAACAAAGGAGTGAGACAGTCAGAGGAAGAGAGAGAGAGGCCTGGGAACAAAGGAGAGAGACAGTCAGAGGAAGAGAGAGAGGCCTGGGAACAAAGGAGAGAGACAGTCAGAGGAAGAGAGAGAGGCCTGGGAACAAAGGAGAGAGACAGTCAGAGGAAGAGAGAGAGGCCTGGGAACAAAGGAGAGAGACAGTCAGAGGAAGAGAGAGAGGCCTGGGAACAAAGGAGAGAGACAGTCAGAGGAAGAGAGAGAGGCCTGGGAACAAAGGAGAAAGACAGTCAGAGGAAGAGAGTGAGGCCTGGGAACAAAGGAGAGAGACAGTCATTGGAAGAGAGAGACGCCTGGGAACAAAGGAGTGAGTCAGTCAGAGGAAGAGAGAGAGGCCTGGGAACAAAGGAGTGAGACAGTCAGAGGAAGAGAGAGAGGCCTGGGAACAAAGGAGAGAGACAGTCAGAGGAAGAGAGAGAGGCCTGGGAACAAAGGAGTGAGACAGTCAGAGGAAGAGAGAGAGAGGCCTGGGAACAAAGGAGAGAGACAGTCAGAGGAAGAGAGAGAGGCCTGGGAACAAAGGAGAGAGACAGTCAGAGGAAGAGAGAGAGGCCTGGGAACAAAGGAGAGAGACAGTCAGAGGAAGAGAGAGAGGCCTGGGAACAAAGGAGAGAGACAGTCAGAGGAAGAGAGAGAGGCCTGGGAACAAAGGAGAGAGACAGTCAGAGGAAGAGAGAGAGGCCTGGGAACAAAGGAGAAGGACAGTCAGAGGAAGAGAGTGAGGCCTGGGAACAAAGGAGAGAGACAGTCATTGGAAGAGAGAGACGCCTGGGAACAAAGGAGTGAGTCAGTCAGAGGAAGAGAGAGAGGCCTGGGAACAAAGGAGAGAGACAGTCAGAGGAAGAGAGAGAGGCCTGGGAACAAAGGAGAGAGACAGTCAGAGGAAGAGAGAGAGGCCTGGGAACAAAGGAGAGAGACAGTCAGAGGAAGAGAGAGAGGCCTGGGAACAAAGGAGAGAGACAGTCAGAGGAAGAGAGAGAGGCCTGGGAACAAAGGAGAAAGACAGTCAGAGGAAGAGAGTGAGGCCTGGGAACAAAGGAGAGAGACAGTCATTGGAAGAGAGAGACGCCTGGGAACAAAGGAGTGAGTCAGTCAGAGGAAGAGAGAGAGGCCTGGGAACAAAGAAGAGAGACAGTCAGAGGAAGAGAGAGAGGCCTGGGAACAAAGGAGAGAGACAGTCAGAGGAAGAGAGAGAGGCCTGGGAACAATGGAGAGAGACAGTCATTGGAAGAGAGAGACACCTGGGAACAAAGGAGAGAGACAGTCAGAGGAAGAGAGAGAGGCCTGGGAACAAAGGAGAGAGACAGTCAGAGGAAGAGAGAGATGCCTGGGAACAAAGGAGAGAGACAGTCAGAGGAAGAGAGAGAGAGGCCTGGGAACAAAGGAGAGAGACAGTCAGAGGAAGAGAGAGAGGCCTGGGAACAAAGGAGAGAGACAGTCAGAGGAAGAGAGAGAGGCCTGGGAACAAAGGAGAGAGACAGTCAGAGGAAGAGAGAGAGGCCTGGGAACAAAGGAGTGAGACAGTCAGAGGAAGAGAGAGAGGCCTGGGAACAAAGGAGTGAGACAGTCAGAGGAAGAGAGAGACGCCTGGGAACAAAGGTGTGAGACAGTCAGAGGAAGAGAGAGAGGCCTGGGAACAAAGGAGTGAGACAGTCAGAGGAATAGAGAGACGCCTGGGAACAAAGGAGTGAGACAGTCAGAGGAAGAGAGAGAGGCCTGGGAACAAAGGAGTGAGACAGTCAGAGGAAGAGAGAGACGCCTGGGAACAAAGGAGTGAGACAGTCAGCCATGATCTTGCTGGAATGCCAAGGTCATTGGAGTGTTCTGGTGCAGCAGGTGTCCCATCTTGAGTCCAGTAGTCCTGTGGTGCTGTCTGCTGGCACCGACCAACGGCCACCTGCTCACAGGGGAAGACCGCTGATTCTGCATGGAGTTGCCAAGGGGACTACGACCAGCCCAGCTCTGATGCTCGCACTGCTCACCTTCAACTGCAGCCAAATCTTTTTGCGTCCAAAAGAACCTGGCTTTCGTCATACGCCCAACGGCCTTGGGAAATCCTCCACCGGTTTTCCCCAACCTTTGTGAGACTAGCAGACCAACAGACAGACAGACCAGGCTGAGTCCCAAATGGTACCCTATTCCCTATATAGTGCACTACTTTGAGCAGAGCCCTGTGGGTGCACTATACAGGGAAGATGGTGCTGTTTGGGATACAACCAGGGTTCTCTCAGACAGACAGACACAGTAAGACAGACGGGCTCTGGCTCTCTCTCTGCGCTTTGTTCTGAGATGCTGCCACATAACTCAACTAGCTTGGCTTAAAAATTGGCAGGGAGCAACATGGATGAACCCCTTCTTCTCGTGGTGCTGAGTCCATCTGAGTACTTTGCTGGGAATGTTTGGAACTCCAATGTGAGTTACATTTCCAGTGATGGCTTTGATTCTGAGGCACAATGGGATTTTTTTTATTTTTAAATTTAACCTTTATTTAGCTAGGCAAGACAGTTAAGAACAATTTCTTCTTTACAATGACGGCCTACCAAAAGGCAAAAGGCCTCCTGCGGGGATGAGGGCTGGGAATCAAAATAAATAAATATAGGACAATAACACATCATGTCAAGAGAGACGCCACAACACTGCATAAAGAGAGACACCACAACACTACATAAAGAGAGACGCCACAACACTACATAAAGAGAGATGCCACAACACTACATAAAGAGAGACACCACAACACTACATAAAGAGAGACACCACAACACTACATAAAGAGAGACACCACAACACTACATAAAGAGAGACGCCACAACACTACATAAAGAGAGATGCCACAACACTACATAAAGAGAGACACCACAACACTACATAAAGAGAGACACCACAACACTACATAAAGAGAGACACCACAACACTACATAAAGAGTCACCACAACACTACATAAAGAGAGACGCCACAATACTACATAAAGAGAGACACCACAACACTACATAAAGAGAGACACCACAACACTACATAAAGAGAGACACCACAACACTACATAAAGAGAGACACCACAACACTACATAAAGAGACACCACAACACTACATAAAGAGAGACACCACAACACTACATAAAGAGAGACACCACAACACTACATAAAGAGAGACACCACAACACTACATAAAG
>CM062481.1:4462308-4477308 GCA_031479575.1 Coregonus ussuriensis
TCTCAGTGCTTGAGGTGTCACTACAGACCCCCCTGGTTCGATTCCAGGCTGTATCACAACCGGCCGTGATTGGGAGTCCCATTGGGCGGCGCACAATTGGCCCAGCGTTGTCCCGGGTTTGGCCGGTGTAGGCCGTCATTGTAAATAATAATTTGTTCTTAACTGACTTGCCTGGTTAAATTAAAGGTTTAAAAATCCTTCTTTGACCTGTCTCCTCCCCTTCATCTACACTGATGGAAGTGGATTTAACAAGTGACATCAATAAGGGATCATAGCTTTCACCTGGATTCACCTGGTCAGTCTATGTCATGGAGAGAGCAGGTGTTCCTAATGTTTTGTCCACTCAGTGTAAATCTCTCTATTATGTGTGGTAATACTGTGGAACTGATTTCTGAAAATTTAAATCACTTTTTTTCTGGTGTTTTTACAATATTTTATGTCCCCCCCCCAAAAAAAATAAAATAAATAATAATAATAATAACTTGGTGGGCCAAATTGGTCCAGCGGGCCGCCAGTTGGGGAACCCTACAGTGGAGAGTGGATTACGAGGCTGGAGGAATATGGCAGTAGTCTATAGTATGTATTGTAGACATACTGTCTGGTGTTTCACGTTGAAAAGCTAGAAGTAAGCCTCATGTTGAGAACCTTTAGCCAGGCTATAGCAGGAGAACCACCAAGAGGCCTAAACCATGTATTCACTATCAGACCCTTAATCCTATTACCTCACCATGTCGCTGGAAATCTCAGAGGCAGACACAGTGACAGGATTACATTTATTAGCGCTATGGTCACGCTTAGACTTCAGGCAGGCATCGGGCTACAAGTGCTGCTATTATGGGCTATTGGATGAGAATAATCATATGTTCTGGGGTGTCATAATGGTGCTGTCTGTGTTTTGCCATTGTGAATACATTAACATATTAAAGCTGAAATCCATAGTTGGTGAAACTGCCACGTTTGTTTTTGCGATATTGCGATAAAGAAGTTACTTCTTTGCACGCGTGATAGAACAGCAGAGTATGTACTGCAACATCACCTCAATGCTGGATGCTTCCTCTCCTCCATTCTATTAACACAACACAAGCAACAACCATGTCGCTGGGGGGCGAACAGTGCCGCTATTTCCCCCCTTTATGGATATCAGCTTTAAAAGTGGCCTCAACGCAGACTAGACAGAAATAGACGAGAAGCTTTATGAATGTAGCGGAGTCATTCAATCATGACTTGCATCTTGTTGAAAACAGGTTGCAAATCAATATTTCCAATAAGTTACTTTAGGTTCTGTCATACCAGTGTCTCCTTTGATCAAGCCATGAAGGTTTGTTGTTTTTGGAAGTGAAACATAATTGTTTCTGATGGAGAGACCTCCCCGACTGGTCACAGACCTCCTCGACTGGTCACAGACCTCCACGACTGGTCACAGATCTCCCTGACTGGTCACAGACCTCCCCGACTGGTCACACAGACCTCCCTGACTAGTCACAGACCTCCCCGACTGGTCTCACAGACCTCCCTGACTGGTCTCACAGACCTCCCTGACTGGTCTCACAGACCTCCCCGACTGGTCACAGACCTCCCCGACTGGTCACAGACCTCCCCGACTGGTCACACAGACCTCCCAGACTAGTCACAGACCTCCCCGACTGGTCTCACAGACCTCCCCGACTGGTCTCACAGACCTCCCCGACTGGTCTCACAGAACAGAACATGTTCTACTACAGCTCCTGAACTGAGTCGAAACCCTGTAGTGCAGGAAGTCTGAATAGTCTGAACTGTATGGCTGTTAATTTGAAGGTAATATAAAACCCTGTAGTGCAGGAAGTCTGGTGTGCCAAAGCAGTGGGAGTTCAATTCACTGGTTCTGTGAAAAGCATTTCCAATGTTCCAGTGTGTGTGGGGTACAGGTTAGGAGCTCCAGTGTGTGTGTGTGTGTTACTTGTGTATTTGTAGCTGAGTTCTTGTATTTTGGTCGCTGTGTTGTGGTGTTTCTAATGTTTTCGAGGTAGCGTAGCTGAGTTCTTGTATTTTCAGCACAAGGCTTCATTTAATTTATTCTCATTGATTTTCCCGCTACAGCATGTTGATGGAACTACTAACCAATCAGACCTCTCCATCCTGGTGGTTAACCAATCACACTTCTCCATCCTGGTGGTTAACCAATCACACTTCTCCATCCTGGTGGTTAACCAATCACACTTCTCCATCCTGGTGGTTAACCAATCACACTTCTCCATCCTGGTGGTTAACCAATCACACTTCTCCATCCTGGTGGTTAACCAATCACACTTCTCCATCCTGGTGGTTAACCAATCACACTTCTCCATCCTGGTGGTTAACCAATCACACTTCTCCATCCTGGTGGTTAACCAATCACACTTCTCCATCCTGGTGGTTAACCAATCACACTTCTCCATCCTGGTGGTTAACTAATCAGACCTCTCCATCCTGGTGGTTAAACAGTCAGACTTCTCCATCCTTGTTGTTGACCAATCAACATCCTCCGTCCTTGAGAGCTGTCCTGTCTTGGTGTTTGGTTTTATAGAAATATAATCTAGATAATAGATTCTAATAGATTATATTTCTATGAGTGGTCTCAGGACACCTAGCCTGGTTAAACTATACAGAACAATCTGCATCCCAAACGGTACCCTATTCCCTATATAGTGCACTCCTTTTAACCAGAGCTATCTCTGGTAGAGGGATACCATTTGGGACAGAGTAGGTCAATGGTATAACCAGGCCCTAACCAGGCTAGAGGACACCCTGCAGTACATGGTATAACCAGGCCCTAACCAGGCTAGAGGACACCCTGCAGTACATGGTATAACCAGGCCCTAACCAGGCTAGAGGACACCCTGCAGTACATGGTATAACCAGGCTCTAACCAGGCTAGAGGACACCCTGCAGTACATGGTATAACCAGGCCCTAACCAGGCTAGAGGACACCCTGCAGTACATGGTATAACCAGGCTCTAACCAGGCTAGAGGACACCCTGCAGTACATGGTATAACCAGGCCCTAACCAGGTTAGAGGACACCCTGCAGTACATGGTATAACCAGGCCCTAACCAGGCTAGAGGACACCCTGCAGTACATGGTATAACCAGGCTCTAACTAGGCTAGAGGACACCCTGCAGTACATGGTATAACCAGGCCCTAACCAGGCTAGAGGACACCCTGCAGTACATGGTATAACCAGGCTCTAACCAGGCTAGAGGACACCCTGCAGTACATGGTATAACCAGGCTAGAGGACACCCTGCAGTACATGGTATAACCAGGCCCTAACCAGGCTAGAGGACACCCTGCAGTACATGGTATAACCAGGCTCTAACCAGGCTAGAGGACGCCCTGCAGTACATGGTATAACCAGGCCCTAACCAGGCTAGAGGACACCCTGCAGTACATGGTATAACCAGGCTCTAACCAGGCTAGAGGACACCCTGCAGTACATGGTATAACCAGGCCCTAACCAGGCTAGAGGACACCCTGCAGTACATGGTATAACCAGGCTCTAACTAGGCTAGAGGACACCCTGCAGTACATGGTATAACCAGGCCCTAACCAGGCTAGAGGACACCCTGCAGTACATGGTATAACCAGGCTCTAACCAGGCTAGAGGACACCCTGCAGTACATGGTATAACCAGGCCCTAACCAGGCTAGAGGACACCCTGCAGTACATGGTATAACCAGGCTCTAACCAGGCTAGAGGACACCCTGCAGTACATGGTATAACCAGGCCCTAACCAGGCTAGAGGACACCCTGCAGTACATGGTATAACCAGGCTCTAACCAGGCTAGAGGACACCCTGCAGTACATGGTATAACCAGGCTATAACCAGGCTAGAGGACACCCTGCAGTACATGGTATAACCAGGCCCTAACCAGGCTAGAGGACACCCTGCAGTATATGGTATAACCAGGCTCTTACCAGGCTAGAGGACACCCTGTATTACATGGTATAACCAGGCTAGAGGACACCCTGCAGTACATGGTATAACCAGGCTCTAACCAGGCTAGAGGACACCCTGCAGTACATGGTATAACCAGGCCCTAACCAGGCTAGAGGACACCCTGCAGTACATGGTATAACCAGGCTCTAACCAGGCTAGAGGACACCCTGCAGTACATGGTATAACCAGGCCCTAACCAGGCTAGAGGACACCCTGCAGTACATGGTATAACCAGGCTCTAACCAGGCTAGAGGACACCCTGCAGTACATGGTATAACAGGCCCTAACAGGCTAGAGGGACACCCTGCAGTATCATGGTATAACCAGGCTCTAACCAGGCTAGAGGACACCCTGCATTAACATGGTATAACCAGGCTAGAGGACACCCTGCAGTACATGGTATAACCAGGCCTCTAACCAGGCTAGAGGACACCCTGCAGTACATGGTATAACCAGGCCCTAACCAGGCTAGAGGACACCCTGCAGTACATGGTATAACCAGGCTCTAACTAGGCTAGAGGACACCCTGCAGTACATGGTATAACCAGGCCTAACCCAGGCTAGAGGACACCCTGCAGTACATGGTATAACCAGGCTCTAACCAGGCTAGAGGACACCCTGCAGTACATGGTATAACCGAGGCATCTAACAGGCTAACCAGGCTAGAGGACCACCCTGCATTACATGGTATAACCAGGCTAGAGGACACCCTGCAGTACATGGTATAACCAGGCTCTAACCAGGCTAGAGGACACCCTGCAGTACATGGTATAACCAGACTCTAACCAGGCTAGAGGACACCCTGCAGTACATGGTATAACCAGGCTCTAACCAGGCTAGAGGACACCCTGCAATACATGGTATAACCAGGCTAGAGGACACCCTGCAGTACATGGTATAACCAGGCTCTAACCAGGCTAGAGGACACCCTGCAATACATGGTATAACCAGGCTAGAGGACACCCTGCAGTACATGGTATAACCAGGCTCTAACCAGGCTAGAGGACACCCTGCAGTACATGGTATAACCAGGCTCTAACCAGGCTAGAGGACACCCTGCAGTACATGGTATAACCAGGCCCTAACCAGGCTAGAGGACACCCTGCAGTACATGGTATAACCAGGCCCTAACCAGGCTAGAGGACACCCTGCAGTACATGGTATAACCAGGCTCTAACCAGGCTAGAGGACACCCTGCAGTACATGGTATAACCAGGCCCTAACCAGGCTAGAGGACACCCTGCAGTACATGGTATAACCAGGCTCTAACCAGGCTAGAGGACACCCTGCAGTACATGGTATACCAGGCTCTAACCAGGCCCCCCCCTAGAGGACACCCTGCAGTACATGGTATATAACCAGGCCCTAACCAGGCTAGAGGACACCCTGCAGTACATGGTTATAAACCAGGCCCTATCTACCGGCTAGAGGACACCCTGCAGTACATGGTATAACCAGGCTCTAACCAGGCTAGAGGACAACCCTGCAGTACATGGTATAACCAGGCTCTAACCAGGCTAGAGGACACCCTGCAGTACATGGGTATAACCAGGCTCAACAGGATAGAGTACACCCTGCAGTACATGGTTTATAACCAGGCTCTAACCAGGCTAGAGGACACCTGCAGTACATGGTATAACCAAGGCCTAACCAGGCTAGAGGACACCTGCAGTACATGGTATAACCAGGCTCCTAACCAGGCTAGAGAGGACACCCTGCAGTACATGGTATAACCAGACCAAACCAGGCTAGAGGGACACCCTGCAGTACATGGTATAACCAGGCTCTAACCAGGCTAGAGGACACCCTGCAGTACATGGTATAACCAGGCCCTAACCAGGCTAGAGGACACCCTGCAGTACATGGTATAACCAGGCTCTAACCAGGCTAGAGGACACCCTGCAGTACATGGTATAACCAGGCTCTAACCAGGCTAGAGGGACACCCTGCAGTACATGGTATAACCAGGCCCTAACCAGGCTAGAGGACACCCTGCAGTACATGGTATAACCAGGCTCTAACCAGGCTAGAGGACACCCTGCAGTACATGGTATAACCAGGCTCTAACCAGGCTAGAGGACACCCTGCAGTACATGGTATAACCAGGCTCTAACCAGGCTAGAGGACACCCTGCAGTACATGGTATAACCAGAGCTCTAACCAGGCTAGAGGGACACCCTGCAGTACATGGTATAACCAGGCCCTAACCAGGCTAGAGGACACCCTGCAGTACATGGTATAACCAGGCCCTAACCAGGCTAGAGGACACCCTGCAGTACATGGTATAACCAGGCCCTAACCAGGCTAGAGGACACCCTGCAGTACATGGTATAACCAGGCTCTAACCAGGCTAGAGGGACACCCCTGCAGTACATGGTATAAACCAGGCCTCTAACCAGGCTAGAGGACACCCTGCAGTACATGGTATAACCAGGCCTCTAACCAGGCTAGAGGACACCCTGCAGTACATGGTATAACCAGGCCCTAACCAGGCTAGAGGACACCCTGCAGTATGGTAAACCAGCCCTAACCAGCTAGAGACACCCTGCAGTACATGGGTATAACCAGGCCTCTAACCAGGCTAGAGGACACCCTGCAGTACATTGGTATAATACCAGGCCCTAACCAGGCTAGAGGACACCCTGCAGTACATGGTATAACCAGGCTCTAACCAGGCTAGAGGACACCCTGCAGTACATGGTATAACCAGGCTCCTAACCAGGCTAGAGGACACCCTGCAGTACATGGTATAACCAGGCCTCTAACCAGGCTAGAGGACAACCCTGCAGTACATGGTATAACCAGGCCTAACCTAGGCTAGAGGAACACCCTGCAGTACATGGTATATACCAGGCCTAACCAGGCTAGAGACACCCTGCAGTTACATGGTATAAAAACCAGGCTCTTACAACAGGATAGAGGACACCCTGCAGTACATGGTATAACCAGGCTCTAACCAGGGCTAGAGGACCAACCCTGCAGTACATGGTTATAACCAGGCCCTAACCAGGCTAGAGGACACCCTGCAGTACATGGTATAACCAGGCCCTAACCAGGGTAGAGGACACCCTGCAGTACATGGTATAACCAGGCCCTAAACCAGGCTAGAGGACACCCTGCAGTACATGGGTATAACCAAACCAGGCTCTAACTAGGGGCTTGAGAGGACACCCTGCAGTTACATGGTATAACCAGGCCCTAACCAGGCTAGAGGACACCCTGCAGTACATGGTATAAACCAGGGCTCTAAACCAGGCTAGAGGACACCCTGCAGTACATGGTATAACCAGGCTCTAACCAGGCTAGAGGACACCCTGCAGTACATGTATAACCAGGCCCTAACCAGGCTAGAGGACACCCTGCAGTACATGGTATAACCAGGCCCTAACCAGGCTAGAGGACACCCCTGCAGTACATGGTATAACCAGGCCTCTAACCAGGCTAGAGGACACCCTGCAGTACATGGTATAACCAGGCTCTAACCAGGCTAGAGGACACCCTGCAGTACATGGTATAACCAGGCCCTAACCAGGCTAGAGGGACACCCTGCAGTACATGGTATAACCAGGCTCTAACCAGGCTTCGAGGACACCCTGGAGTACCATGGCTCATAAACCGCTAGAGACACCCTGCAGTACATGGTATAACCAGGCTCTAACCAGGCTAGAGGACACCTGCAGTACATGGTATAACCAGGCCCTAACCAGGCTAGAGGACACCCTGCAGTACATGTGTATAACCAGGCCCCTAACCAGGCTAGAGGACACCCTGCCCAGTACATGGTATAACCAGGCTCTAACCAGGCTAGAGGACACCCTGCCAGTACATGGGTATAACCAGCGCCCTAACCAGGCTAGAGGACACCCTGCAGTACATGGTATAACCAGGCTCTAACCAGGCTAGAGGACACCCTGCAGTACATGGTATAACCAGGCTCTAACCAGGCTAGAGGACACCCTGCAGTACATGGTATAAACCAGGCTCTAACCAGGCTAGAGGACACCCTGCAGTACATGGTATAACCAGGCCCTAACCAGGCTAGAGGACACCCCTGCAGTACATGGTATAACCAGGCTCTAACTAGGCTAGAGGACACCCTGCAGTACATGGTATAACCAGGGCCCTAACCAGGCTAGAGGACACCCTGCAGTACATTGTATAACCAGGCTCTAACCAGGCTAGAGGACACCCTGCAGTACATGGTATACCAGGCCCTCACCCAGGCTAGAGGACACCCCCTGCAGTACATGGTATAACCAGGCTCTAACCAGGCTAGAGGACACCCTGCAGTACATGGTATAACCAGGCCCTAACCAGGATAGAGGACACCCTGCAGTACATGGTATAACCAGGCTCCTAACCAGGCTATGAGGACACCCTGCAGTACATGGTATAAACCAGCCCTAACCGGCTAGAGGACACCCCTGCAGTACATGGTATAACCAGGCCCTAACCAGGCTAGAGGACACCCTGCATATGTTACATGGTATAACCAGGCTAGAGGACACCCTTGCAGTACATGGTAATAACCAGGCTCCTAACCAGGCTAGAGGACACCCTGCAGTACATGGTATAACCAGGCCTAACCAGGCTAGAGGACACCTGCAGTACATGGTATAACCAGCTCTAAACCAGGCTAGAGGACACCCTGCAGTACATGGTATAACCAGGCTCTAACCAGGCTAGAGGGACACCCTGCAGTACATGGTATAACCAGGCCCTAACCAGGCTAGAGGACACCCTGCAGTATATGGTATAACAGGCTCTAACCAGGCTAGAGACACCCTGCAGTACATGGTATAAACAGGCTCCTAACCAGGCTAGAGGACACCCCTGCAGTACATGGTATAACCAGGCTCTAACCAGGCTAGAGGACACCCTGCAGTACATGGTATTAACCAGCTAGAGGACTCCCTCATACATGGCTAGACCAGGCTCTAACCAGCTGAGTACACCCTGGCTATAACATGGCATAACCAGGGCTAGAGGACACCCCTGCAGTACATGGTATAAACCAGGCCCTAAACCAGGCTAGAGGACACCCTGCAGTACATGGTATAACCAGCTCTAACCAGGCTAGAGGACACCCTGCAGTACATGGTATAACCAGGCCCTAACCAGGCTAGAGGGACCACCCTGCAGTACATGGTATAACCAGGCCTCTAACCAGGCTAGAGGACACCCTGCAGTACATGGTATAACCAGGCCCTAACCAGGCTAGAGGACACCCTGCAGTACATGGTATAACCAGGCCTAACCAGGCTAGAGGACACCCTGCAGTACATGGTATAACCAGGCCTAACCAGGCTAGAGGACACCCTGCAGTACATGGTATAACCAGGGCTCTAACCAGGCTAGAGGACACCCTGCAGTACATGGTATAACCAGGCCTCTAACCAGGCTAGAGGACACCCTGCAGTACATGGTATAACCAGGCTCTAACCAGGCTAGAGGACACCCTGCAGTACATGGTATAACCAGGCTCTAACCAGGCTAGAGGACACCCTGCAGTACATGGTATAACCAGGCCTCTAACCAGGCTAGAGGACACCTGCAGTACATGGTATAACCAGGCCCTAACCAGGCTAGAGGACACCCTGCAGTACATGGTATAACCAGGCTCTAACCAGGCTAGAGGACACCCTGCAGTACATGGTATAACCAGGCCCTAACCAGGCTAGAGGACACCCTGCAGTACATGGTATAACCAGGCTCTAACCAGGCTAGAGGACACCCTGCAGTACATGGTATAACCAGGCCCTAACCAGGCTAGAGGACACCCTGCAGTACATGGTATAACCAGGCTCTAACCAGGCTAGAGGACACCCTGCAGTACATGGTATAACCAGGCCCTAACCAGGCTAGAGGACACCCTGCAGTACATGGTATAACCAGGCTCTAACCAGGCTAGAGGACACCTGCAGTACTTGGTTATAAAAACCAGGCCCTAAACCAGGATAGAGGACACCCTGCAGTACATGGTCATAAACAGGCTCGAACCAGGCTAGAGGACACCCCCTGCAGTACTTGGTATAACCAGGCCCTAACCAGGCTAGAGGGACACCCTGCAGTACATGGTATAACCAGGCCCTAACTTAGGTAGAGGACACCCTGCAGTACATGGTATAAAACCAGGCCCTCTAACCCAGGCTAGAGGACACCCACTGCAGTACATGGTATAACCAGGCCTAACAGGCTAGAGGACACCTGCAGTACATGGTATAAACCAGGCTCTAACCAGGGCTAGAGACACCCCCTGCAGTACATGGTATAACCAGGCCCTAACCAGGGGATCAGAGGACACCCTGCAGTACATGGTATAACCAGGCCCTAACCAGGCTAGAGGACACCTGCAGTACATGGTATAACCAGCTAGGAGGACACCTGCAACATGGTATAACAGGCTCTATAGAGGACACCCTGCAGTACATGGTATAACCAGGCCCTAACCAGGCTAGAGGACACCCTGCAGTACATGGTATAACCAGGCTCTAACCAGGCTAGAGGACACCCTGCAGTACATGGTATAACCAGGCTCTAACCAGGCTAGAGGACACCCTGCAGTACATGGTATAACCAGGCCCTAACCAGGCTAGAGGACACCCTGCAGTACATGGTATAACCAGGCCCTAACCAGGCTAGAGGACACCCTGCAGTACATGGTATAACCAGGCCCTAACCAGGCTAGAGGACACCCTGCAGTACATGGTATAACCAGGCTAGAGGACACCCTGCAGTACATGGTATAACCAGGCTCTAACCAGGCTAGAGGACACCCTGCAGTACATGGTATAACCAGGCTCTAACCAGGCTAGAGGACACCCTGCAGTACATGGTATAACCAGGCTCTAACCAGGCTAGAGGACACCCTGCAGTACATGGTATAAACCAGGCCCTAACCAGACTCTTACCAGGCTAGAGGACACCCTGCAGTACATGGTATAACCAGGCTCTAAAAAACCAGGCTGGGGAGAGGACACCCTGCATAATGGTATAACCAACCAGGCTAGAGGACACCCTGCAGTACATGGTATAACCAGGCTCTAACCAGGGCTAGAGGACACCCTGCAGTACATGGTATAACCAGGCTCTAACCAGGCTATAGAGGACACCCTGCAGTACATGGTCATAACCAGGCTGCTAACCAGGCTAGAGGACACCCTGCACTACATGGTATAAACCAGGCTATACCAGAGGACACCCTGCAGTACATGGTATAACCAGGCTCTAACCAGGCTAGAGGACACCATGCTGCAGTACATGGTATAACCAGGCTCTAACCAGGCTAGAGGACACCCAGTGCAGTACATGGTATAACCAGGCTCTAACCAGGCTAGAGGACACCCTGGGGGCATACATGGTATAGGACCAGGCTACCCGAGGCTAGAGGACACCCTGCAGTACATGGTATAACCAGGCTCTAACCAGGCTAGAGGACACCCTGCAGTACATGGTATAACCAGGCCCTAACCAGGCTAGAGGACACCCTGCAGTACATGGTATAACCAGGCTCTAACCAGGCTAGAGGACACCCTGCAGTACATGGTATAACCAGACTCTAACCAGGCTAGAGGACACCCTGCAGTACATGGTATAACCAGGCCCTAACCAGGCTAGAGGACACCCTGCAGTAACATGGTATAACCAGGCCCTAACCAGGCTAGAGGACACCCTGCAGTACATGGGTATAACCAGGCTCTAACCAGGCTAGAGGACACCCTGCAGTACATGGTATAACCAGGCTCAAACCAGGCTAGAGGACACCCTGCAGTACATGGTATAACCAGGCTCTAACCAGGCTAGAGGACACCCTGCAGGTACATGGTATAACCAGGCTCTAACCAGGCTAGAGGGACACCCTGCAGTACATGGTATAACCTACCCCAGTTGGTATAACCAGGCTCTAACCAGGCTAGAGGACACCCTGCAGTACATGGTATAACCAGGCCCTAACCAGGCTAGAGGACACCCTGCAGTACATGGTATAACCAGGCCCTAACAGCTAGAGGACAACCCTGCAGTACATGGTATAACCAGGCTCTAACCAGGCTAGAGGACACCCCCCTGCAGTACATGGTATCTGGCTCTAACCAGACTATAACCAGGCTTAGAGGACACCCTGCAGTACATGGATTTCAACCAGCTCTAACCAGGCTAGAGGAGGGACACCCTGCTGAGTACATGTATAACCAGGCCCTACCAGGCTAGAGGACACCTGCTAGTACATGGTATAACAGGCCCTCCTTTAACCAGGCTAGAGGACACCCTGCAGTACATGGTATAACCAGACTCTAACCAGGCTAGAGGACACACCTGCAGTACATGGTATAACCAGGCCCTAACCAGGCTAGAGGACACCCTGCTGCAGTACATTGGTATAACCAGGCCCTAACCAGGCCTAGAGGACACCCTGCAGTACATGGTATAACCAGGCTCTAACCAGGCTAGAGGACACCCTGCAGTACCGCAATGGTTATTACCAGGCTCAACCAGGCTAGAGGACACCCTGCAGTACATGGTATAACCAGCTCTAACCAGGCTAGAGGACACCCTGCAGTACATGGTATAACCAGGCCCTAACCAGGCTAGAGGACACCCTGCAGTACATGTATAACCAGGGCTCTAACCAGGCTAGAGGGACACCCTGCAGTACATGGTATAACCAGGGCCCTAAACCAGGCTTAAGAGACACCCTGCAGTACATGGTATAAACCAGGCCCTAACCAGGCTAGAGGACACCCTGCAGTACATGGTATAAAACCAGGCCCTAACCAGGCTAGAGGACACCCTGCAGTACATGGTATAACCAGGGCCCTAACCAGGCTAGAGGACACCCTGCAGTACATGGTATAGACCAGGGCTCTAACCAGGCTAGAGGACACCCTGCAGTACATGGTATAACCAGGCGTCTAACCAGGCTAGAGGACACCCTGCAGTACATGGTATAACCAGGCTCTAACCAGGCTAGAGGACACCCTGCAGTACATGGTATAACCAGGCCCTAACCAGGCTAGAGACACCCTGCAGACATGGTACCCCCCCTTAGGACACCCTGCAGTACATGGTATAACCAGGCCCTAACCAGGCTAGAGGACACCCTGCAGTACATGGTTATAACCAGCGCCCTAACCAGCCTAGAGGACACCCCCTGCAGTACATGGTATAACCATGCCTCTAACCAGGCTAGAGGACACCCTGCAGTACATGGTATACACCAGGCCCTAACCAGGCTAGAGGACACCCTGCAGTACATGGTATAACCAGGCCCTAACCAGGCTAGAGGACACCCTGCAGTACATGTATAACCAGGCTCTAACCAGGCTAGAGGACACCCTGCAGTACATGGTATAACCAGGCCCTAACCAGGCTGTATAGGACACCCCTGCAGTATCATGGTATAACCCAGGCTCATAACCAGGCTAGAGGACACCCTGCAGGTACATGGGTATAACCAGGCTCTAACCAGGCTAAGTGGACACCCTGCTAGTACATGGTATAACCAGACTCTAACCAGGCTAGAGGACACACTGCAGTACATGGTATAACCTGGCCCTAACCAGGCTAGAGGACACACCCTGCAGTACATGGTATAACCAGGCCCTAACCAGGCTAGAGGACACCCTGCAGTACATGGTATAACCAGGCTCTAACCAGGCTAGAGGACACCCTGCAGTACATGGTATAACCAGGCTCAAACCAGGCTAGAGGACACCCTGCAGTACATGGTATAACCAGGCTCTAACCAGGCTAGAGGACACCCTGCAGTACATGGTATAACCAGGCCCTAACCAGGCTAGAGGACACCCTGCAGTACATGGTATAACCAGGCTCTAACCAGGCTAGAGGACACCCTGCAGTACATGGTATAACCAGGCCCTAACCAGGCTAGAGGACACCCTGCAGTACATGGTATAACCAGGCCCCTAACCAGGCTAGAGGACACCCTGCAGTACATGGTATAACCAGGCCCTAACCAGGCTAGAGGACACCCTGCAGTACATGGTATAACCAGGCTCTAACCAGGCTAGAGGACACCCTGCAGTACATGGTATTACCAGGCTCAAACCAGGCTAGAGGACACCCTGCAGTACATGGTATAACCAGGCCTCTAACCAGGCTAGAGGACACCCTGCAGTACATGGTATAACCAGGCCCTAACCAGGCTATAGGACACCCCTGCAGTACATGGTATAACCAGGCCCTAACCAGGCTAGAGGACACCCTGCAGTACATGGTATAAACCAGGCTCTAACCAGGCTAGAGGACACCCTGCAGTACATGGTATAACCAGGCTCTAACCAGGCTAGAGGACACCCTGCAGTACATGGTATAACCAGGCCTAACCAGGCTAGAGGACACCCTGCAGTACATGGTATAACCAGGCCCTAACCAGGCTAGAGGACACCCTGCAGTACATGGTATAACCAGGCCCTAACCAGGCTAGAGGACACCCTGCAGTACATGGTATAACCAGGCTCTAACCAGGCTAGAGGACACCCTGCAGTACATGGTATAACCAGGCTCAAACCAGGCTAGAGGACCACCCTGCAGTACATGGTATAACCAGGCTCTAACCAGGCTAGAGGACACCCTGCAGTACATGGTATAACCAGGCCCTAACCAGGCTAGAGGACACCCTGCAGTACATGGTATAACCAGGCTCTAACCAGGCTAGAGGACACCCTGCAGTACATGGTATAACCAGGCCCTAACCAGGCTATAGGACACCCTGCAGTACATGGTATAACCAGGCCCTAACCAGGCTAGAGGACACCCTGCAGTACATGGTATAACCAGGCCCTAACCAGGCTAGAGGACACCCTGCAGTACATGGTATAACCAGGCTCTAACCAGGCTAGAGGACACCCTGCAGTACATGGTATTACCAGGCTCAAACCAGGCTAGAGGACACCCTGCAGTACATGGTATAACCAGGCTCTAACCAGGCTAGAGGACACCCTGCAGTACATGGTATAACCAGGCCCTAACCAGGCTAGAGGACACCCTGCAGTACATGGTATAACCAGGCCCTAACCAGGCTAGAGG
>CM062481.1:4482308-4489808 GCA_031479575.1 Coregonus ussuriensis
GGGCTGTAGGGTTTGAGCATAGCCTGACGGTAGGAAGCAGGAGGGGAACCACCCGGGAGGAAAGGGGAAAGTGCGAGTCACAGGATGCGTAAAGGGAGGAGAGTAGGGTCGAAAGGCAGAACTAGGGGACAGGAGGGAGAAGGATTTAGCAGAAGGGAGAGATGATAGGATAGAAGAGGAGAGAGTGAAGATTGCGACGGCACATGACCATCTGTGTAGGGGCTGAGTGGTTAGGGTTGGAGGAAAGGGAGACAGAAGAGGAATCAAAGTAGTGATCAGAGACCTGGTTGCAGTGAGATTAGTAGGCCAACAGCCTCTAGTAAAGATGAGGTCAAGCATATTGCCTGCATTGTGAGTGGGAGGAGACTGGGAAAGGGTGAGGTCAAAAGAAGCAAGGAGGGTAAAGAGAGAGTTGGAAAGAAATGAATTGAAGGCAGACGTCGGGAGGTTGAAGTCGCCAAGTACGAAGAGCGGTGAACCATCGTCAGGAAATGATCTGATAAAGGTGTCAATCTCATTGAGGAACTCTCCAAGGGCACCTGGTGGGCGATAGATGACAACAACGTTAAGCTTGAGTGGATAAGTGACAATGACAGCATGGAATTCATATGAGGAGATGGACAGGTGAGAGAGGGAGAAAAGAGAAAGCCTTAGGAGAAATGAAAAGCCCTGTGCCACCACCGCGACGACCAGATGCTCTCAGACTATGAGAGAAAATGTAGTCAGATAAAGAAAGAGCAGCTGGAGTAGCAGTGTTCTCTGGGGTGATCCATGTCTCTGTCAGGGCCAAAACGTCAAGGGCCTGAAGGACAGCATAGTCTGAGATGAACTCTGCGTTCTTGACCTCAGTTCAGCAGTCCCTTCCATCTCCTCCTAATAACAGTCCCTTCCATCTCCTCCTAATAACAGTCCCTTCCATCTCCTCTTAATAACAGTCCCTTCCATCTCCTCCTAATAACAGTCTCTTCCATCTCTTCCTGATAACAGTCCCTTCCATCTCCTCTTAATAACAGTCTCTTCCATCTCCTCCTAATAACAGTCCCTTCCATCTCCTCTTAATAACAGTCCCTTCCATCTCCTCTTAACAACAGTCCCTTCCATCTCCTCCTAATAACAGTCCCTTCCATCTCCTCTTAATAACAGTCCCCTCCATCTCTTCCTAATAACAGTCCCTTCCATCTCCTCCTAATAACAGTCCCTTCCATCTCCTCTTAATAACAGTCCCTTCCATCTCCTCCTAATAACAGTCCCTTCCATCTCCTCCTAATAACAGTCCCTTCCATCTCCTAATAACAGTCCCTTCCATCTCCTCTTAATAACAGTCTCTTCCATCTCCTCTTAATAACAGTCCCTTCCATCTCCTAATAACAGTCCCTTCCATCTCCTCCTAATAACAGTCCCTTCCATCTCCTCCTAATAACAGTCCCTTCCATCTCCTCTTAATAACAGTCCCTTCCATCTCCTCTTAATAACAGTCTCTTCCATCTCCTCTTAATAACAGTCCCTTCCATCTCCTCTTAATAACAGTCTCTTCCATCTCCTCTTAATAACAGTCCCTTCCATCTCCTCTTAATAACAGTCTCTTCCATCTCCTCCTAATAACAGTCCCTTCCATCTCCTCCTAATAACAGTCTCTTCCATCTCCTAATAACAGTCCCTTCCATCTCCTCTTAATAACAGTCTCTTCCATCTCCTCTTAATAACAGTCCCTTCCATCTCCTAATAACAGTCCCTTCCATCTCCTCCTAATAACAGTCCCTTCCATCTCCTCTTAATAACAGTCCCTTCCATCTCCTCTTAATAACAGTCTCTTCCATCTCCTCTTAATAACAGTCCCTTCCATCTCCTCTTAATAACAGTCTCTTCCATCTCCTCTTAATAACAGTCTCTTCCATCTCCTCTTAATAACAGTCCCTTCCATCTCCTCTTAATAACAGTCCCTTCCATCTCCTCCTAATAACAGTCCCTTCCATCTCCTCCTAATAACAGTCCCTTCCATCTCCTCTTAATAACAGTCTCTTCCATCTCCTCTTAATAACAGTCCCTTCCATATCCTCCTAATAACAGTCTCTTCCATCTCCTCTTAATAACAGTCCCTTCCATCTCCTCTTAATAACAGTCCCTTCCATTTCCTCCTGATAACAGTCCCTTCCATCTCCTCTTAATAACAGTCCCTTCCATCTCCTCTTAATAACAGTCCCTTCCATCTCCTCTTAATAACAGTCTCGTCCATCACCTCCTTTAATTTATGCCACCACTTCTCCAGGTCGATAATTGTCAAGTCAGACACAGTGTGCGGATCCACAATGTAACCTGTGACCAATCGCCTCAGCAGGGCCTCAGCAGGGCCTCAGCAGGGCCTCAGCAGGGCCCAGAGGGGACAGAGGCTGTCCATCTGCTGTTGAGGGGCCGCTAGGCAGATGCCAAACTGGACAATATACACAACAGATTGGCCCTTTATTGCCCAGGATTGGCCCTTTATCGCCCAGGATTGGGCAGAACGGGGGTCGGCGGAGCAGGAGGAAGGTGTGGGGTGGTGGGGGGTGCATGGACGATTGGACAGGAGGAGAGTGGGGTTGAGGGGTGGTGTGGGGATGTGGGGGTTTGACAGTGCACGGGGTGAGACAGTGGATGAATAGAGCCCCATTGTGAGTTCATCAGTCATCGCTCCTCTTCTCCAACGAACAAGAAGGACCTCCTGGATGTAAACACAGGAAGTTAACAGATAGGGACGAGAGAGAGATCAACTACCGCTGGCCAATGGAAAAACACTACAAAGGTTTACTACCGCTGGCCAATGGAAAAACACTACAAAGGTTTACTACCGCTGGCCAATGGAAAAACACTACAAAGGCTTACTACTGCTGGCCAATGGAAAAACACTACAAAGGTTTACTACCGCTGGCCTGTGGAAAGGCATTGAGTTGGTTAGCTTAGATGTCATTTAAGCAGTTTGGAATTTGATAAATTTTGAATGAAAACTTGGTTCACTGGTCTTATTTCCTTCACTTTTTCAGTTTATTATTATGTGATTTGAATTTCATAACTTGCGTTTTGTCACTGGACAGTCGTGGTCAAAAGTTTTGAGAATGACACCAGTATTGGTCTTCACAAAGTTCGCTGCTTCAGTGTTATGAGATATTTTTGTCAGATGTTACTATGGTATACTGAAGTATAATTACAAGCATTCCATAAGTGTCAAAGGCTTTTATTGACAATTACATTAAGTTTATGCAAAGAGTCAATATATGCAGTGTTGACCCTTCTTTTTTCAAGACCTCTGCAATCCGCCCTGGCATGCTGTCAATTAACTTCTGGGCCACATCCTGACTGATGGCAGCCCATTCTTGCATAATCAATGCTTGAAGTTTGTCAGAATTTGTGGGTTTTTGTTTGTCCACCCGCCTCTTGAGGATTGACCACAAGTTCTCAATGGGATTAAGGTCTGGGGAGTTTCCTGACCATGGACCCAAAATGTCGATGTTTTGTTCCCCGAGCCACTTAGTTATCACTTTTGCCTTGTGGCAAGGTGCTCCATCATGCTGGAAAAGGCATTGGTTGTCAACAAACTGTTCTTGGATGGTTGGGAGAAGTTGCTCTCGGAGGATGTGTTGGTACCATTCTTTATTCATGGCTGTGTTCTTAGGCAAAATTGTGAGTGAGCCCACTCACTTGGCTGAGAAGCAACCACACAAATGAATGTCTCAGGATGCTTTACTGTTGGCATGACACAGGACTGATGGTAGCGCTCACCTTGTCTTCTCCGGACAAGGTGTTTTCCGGATGCCGCAAACAATCGGAAAGGGGATTCATTAGAGAAAATGACTTTACCCAAGTCCTCAGCAGTCCAATCCCTGTACCTTTTGCAGAATATCAGTCTGTCCCTGATGTTTTTCCTGGAGAGAAGTGGCTTCTTTGCTGCCTTTCTTGACACCAGGCCATCCTCCAAAAGTCTTCGTCTCCCTGTGCGTGCAGATGCACTCACACCTGCCTGCTGCCATTCCTGAGCAAGCGCTGCACTGGTGGTGCCCCGATCCCGCAGCTGAATCAACTTTAGGAGACGGTCCTGGCGCTTACTGGACTTTCTTGGGCACCCTGACGCCTTCTTCACAACAATTGAACCTCTCTCCTTGAAGTTCTTGATGATCCGATAAATGGTTGATTTAGGTGCAATCTTACTAGCAGCAATATCCTTGCCTGTGAAGCCCTTTTTGTGCAAAGCAATGATGACGGCACGTGTTTCCTTGCAGGTAACCATGGTTAACAGAGGAAGAACAATGATTTCAAGCACCACCCTCCTTTTAAAGCTTCCAGTCTGTTATTCTAACTCAGTCAGCATGACAGAGTGATCTCCAGCCTTGTCCTCGTCAACACTCTCACCTGTGTTAACAAGAGAATCACTGACATGATGTCAGCTGGTCCTTTTTGTGGCAGGGCTGAAATGCAGTGGAAATGTTTTTGGGGGATTAAGTTCATTTTCATAGCAAATAGGGACTTTGCAATTAATTGCAATTAATCTGATCACTCTTCATGACATTCTGGAGTATATGCAAATTGCCTTAATCAAAACTGAGGCAGCAGACTTTGTGAAAATTAGTATTTGTGTCATTCTCAAAACTTTTGACCACGACTGTACATGGCACTTTTTTTCACAGTAGTTACATAGCAAAATATAGTTTTTTGGATATATATTACATCTGGATAGGCAGTACTTAAACACATACAGTATACATTATATATTGTGTTTTCAGTCATAACTATTATGTATAGCCTCAGACTTGAATAAACACAGTGTCCAGAAGAGGCTGCATAGCCTCAGACATACAGTGAGGGAAAAAAGTATTTGATCCCCTGCTGATTTTGTACGTTTGCCCACTGACAAAGGAATGATCAGTCTATAATTGTAATGGTAGGTTTATTTGAACAGTGAGAGACAGAATAACAACAACACAATTCAGAAAAACACATGTCAAAAATGTTATAAATTGATTTGAATTTTAATGAGGGAAATAAGTATTTGACCCCCTCTTAATCAGAAAGATTTCTGTCTACCAGGTGTCTTTTATACAGGTAACAAGCTGAGATTAGGAGCACACTCTTAAAGGGAGTGCTCCTAATCTCAGCTTGTTACCTGTATAAAAGACACCGGTCCACAGAAGCAATCAATCAATCAGATTCCAAGCTCTCCACCATGGCCAAGACCAAAGAGCTCTCCAAGGATGTCAGGGACAAGATTGTAGACCTACACAAGGCTAGAATGGGCTACAAGACCATCGCCAAGCAGCTTGGTGAGAAGGTGACAACAGTTGGTGCGATTATTCGCAAATGGAAGAAACACAAAATAACGGTCAATCTCCCTCAGCCTGGGGCTCCATGCAAGATCTCACCTCGTGGAGTTGCAATGATCATGAGAATGGTGAGGATCTTGTCAATGATCTCAAGGCAGCTGGGACCATAGTCACCAAGAAAACAATTGGTAACACACTACGCCGTGAAGGACTGAAATCCTGCAGCGCCCGCAAGGTCCCCCTGCTCAAGAAAGCACATATACAGGGCCGTTTGAAGTTTGCCGTGAACATCTGAATGATTCAGAGGAGAACTGGATGAAAGTGTTGTGGTCAGATGAGACCAAAATCGAGCTCTTTGGCATCAACTCAACTCGCCGTGTTTGGAGGAGGAGGAATGCTGCCTATGACCCCAAGAACACCATCCCCACCGTCAAACATTGAGGTGGAAACATTATGCTTTGGGGGTGTTTTTCTGCTAAGGGGACAGGACAACTTCACTGCATCAAAGGGACAATGGACGGGGCATGTACCGTCAAATCTTGGGTGAGAACCTCCTTCCCTCAGCCAGGGCATTGAAAATGGGTCGTGGATGGGTATTCCAGCATGACAATGACCCAAAACACACGGCCAAGGCAACAAAGGAGTGGCTCAAGAAGAAGCACATTAAGGTCCTGGAGTGGCCTAGCCAGTCTCCAGACCTTAATCCCATAGAAAATCTGTGGAGGGAGCTGAAGGTTCGAGTTACCAAACGTCAGCCTCAAAACCTTAATGACTTGGAGAAGATCTGCAAAGAGGAGTGGGACAAAATCCCTCCTGAGATGTGTGCAAACCTGATGGCCAACTACAAGAAACGTCTGACCTCTGTGATTGCCAACAAGTGTTTTGCCACCAAGTACTAAGTCATGTTTTGCAGAGGGGTCAAATACTTATTTCCCTCATTAAAATGCAAATAAATTTATAAAATTTTTGACATGCGTTTTTCTGGATTTTGTTGTTGTTATTCTGTCTCTCACTGTTCAAATAAACCTACAAATAAAATTATAGACTGATTTACGTCATTTAGCAGACGCTCTTATCCAGAGCGACTTACAGGAGCAATTAGAGTTAAGTGCCTTGCTCAAGGTCACATCGACAGATTTTTCACCTAGTTGGCTCGGGGATTAGAACCAGCAAACTTTCGGTTACTGGCACAACGCTCTTAACCACTAAGCTACCTGCCACCCCACTGATCTTGTCTTTGTCAGTGGGCAAACGTACAAAATCAGCAGGGGATCAAATACTTTTTTTCCCTCACTGTACATCTGAAAGGTGGTCGGACAGGAAAACACTGCTTGTCCTACTGTCTCCTACTGCCATGGTGAGCTTTAGGCATGGATCCACAAGACAAAAACATAGACAAAACCCCAGAAAGTACTGTTCTGGCTTCCAGCAATTAATTTCACTGGATTTAACATCCAGACCATTCCACAAACTACACATATTTTCATGTACCACTGCTCAACCAACCCATGACAGCCAAACCCTTCCTATATCCCCTAGCTGTAATTTAAGACGAGCCACTGCTCAACCAACCCATGACAGCCATGAAGCAGACAAGCAGAATAAAGGAAGAGCAGGGAAATTGAAAAATCGTTGTGACATGTTAGAAGTTGGCCGTGAGGTTCAAACCGTACCTGGCATGTGTCCCAAATGGCACCCTATTCCCTATAAGAATATGGGCCCTGGTCAAAAGTAGTGCACTTTATAGCGAATAGGGTGCCATTTGGGACTCATCCATGGTTAGTAGAAAATAGCAACAGCCTGACTCTAGCTGACTGGTATTTATCCTCTGTTGTGATGTGGGGTGGCAGGTAGCTTAGTGGTTAAGAGTGTTGTGCCAGTAACCGAAAGGTCGCTGGTTCTAATCCCCGAGCTGATTAGGTGAAAAATCTGTCGATGTGCCCTTGAGCAAGGCACTTAACCCTAATTGCTCCTGTAAGTCGCTCTGGATAAGAGTGTCTGCTAAATGACTAAAATGTCAAATATGGGTGAAAGCAGAGAGTCTCCTTACAACCCTTCTCACAGAAGAACGAGGACAACATTTAACATAATTAAGATGTTTAGCCACTCGTATTCATTAGCAATACCAGGAGTTAGATAAACATGAGTTTTATTAAGAGTCATCATGCAGTGATTCATCGTAGCTTCAGCTCTGGGTGTTGGAATACAGGCG
>CM062481.1:4494808-4524808 GCA_031479575.1 Coregonus ussuriensis
TATTGGCTACTGTCTAAAACTGTCAGGTTACAGCCTCAGTGTTCACTGTAAACCGGAAGTTGCGTTGCAACAGAATTGCACAGAATTCTCAAAACATTCAAGTTTCCGCTCACAAGACCTAAAACAGTTAGTCTGAGATAGGGTCTGTGCAGCTCCCTCCCTCTCGCTCTCTCTCTCTCTCTCTCTCTCTCTCTCTCTCTCTCTCTCTCTCTCTCTCTCTCTCTCTCTCTCTCTCCCTCCCTCCCTCCCTCTCTCTCTCCCTCTCTCCCTCGCCTTTTACACCAAAAGTGGCAGGGTGTCCACTTCTGTTGTATTGTCTTGAAAGCTTTCCATTTAGAAGTGATTATAAACCCCTAAACCACCACATCTTTCTGTATCACGTCCCCAACTCAACTCGAAAATAACTCCACTACCGTCATCAGAGGAATACAATTATTCACAATTTTCTTTTTCTTCATGTGTTATTGTTCATTTCTCCACAGTCATTTCCTTGAGCTTTACCGTTCAATTACTTTCAAAATCGCTGAACTGTTTCGTTCACAATCTAGACTACACTTTCACCTAGACCTTGGTTTTGTAATAGCCCACTTACTGTACATATGTAGGATCTTAATTTGATCACTCTTTTGTTGCTCAGAATATTCCTGCACAGCAAGAAATGCAAACTTGTTGTGTATTCAAGGTTTAAAAAGGCTTCTAAAATTCGTAATTTCCACTTTCAAACGCAGCCGGCCGCGACCGGGAGACTCATGGGCGGCGCACAATTGGCCCAGCGTCGTCCAGGGTAGGGGAGGGAATGGCCGGCAGGGATGTAGCTCAGTTGATAGAGCATGGCGTTTGCAACGCCAGGGTTGTGGGTTCGATTCCCACGGGGGGCCAGTATAAAAAAAAATATATGTATTCACTAACTGTAAGTCGCTCTGGATAAGAGCGTCTGCTAAATGTAAATGTAAATTTGCCCTAAAGAAAAAAATGTATCAACCCCTTAAAAAAAATTCCATTAACTATAATCCACATAATAATTATAATGTTTTGTTGCTGCAGGATTTATTTTCCTGCTGTAGCAAACTGGCTCAAATTAAGATCCTACATCTGTATTATTCAGTTCTTGGAGGGAAGGATGGCATAGTTCTGTTCTGATAGAACATTCCAGGCAGCACAGCGAACACATAGGAGCTTGAACAAACACAGGAGGTTTATAGCAGGTGGGATGAGTTTCCCGCATTCCCCCCTAATTTCTGCCTACTAATCATTCACCTCAGTCAGTGAGGCTAGCTGTCAGCTGTTTTGATGTGGACTATTCCTTTGTTAATTACCCATTCAATTATATAAATATTATAATTCAACTGAACCCCTGCTTAGAACACAGCACTAAATAGTGTCATAGTTCAATTAAACATGAAATGGAGGAATGGAGTGCCAATTTGAGAAGAATGCCGTTTTCAGTTCTTCTGTTAAATTAGATTTGAATGCATAATGTATTCAGTTAAAATAATGGATTGGTGGAATGTATTATTATTTACGGCTTATCTGTTCATTCTTTTCTTATTGTATTCGTGTTGCTTTATATTTGCTATGGAATAATTCAACACAACCAGCATCCCTCTAAAAAATGGTTGTATATATTTCACATTGGAAATCATTTTGTCTATAGCAGTAGCATCTCCGCCTTTTTCGTAACCCTCTCTCTATCGCTCTTTCGCTCGTTCTCCCTCTCTCCCTCTCTCCCTCTCCCCCCCCCTCTCTCTCTCCCTCTCCCTCTCTCCCCCCCCCCCTCTCTCTCTCTCTCTCTCTCTCTCTCCCTCTCCCTCTCTCCCTCTCTCCCTATCTCCCCCTCTGTCTCTCTCTCTCTCTCTCTCTCTCTCTCTCTCTCTCTCTCTCGCTCTCTCTCTCTCTCTCTCTCTCCCTCTCCCTCTCTCCCTCTCTCCCTATCTCTCTCTCTCTCTCTCTCTCTCTCTCTCTCTATCTCTCTCTCTCTCTCTCTCTCTCTCTCTCTCTCTCCCTCTCCCTCTCTCCCTATCTCCCCCCTCTGTCTCTCTCTCTCTCTCTCTCTCTCTCCCTCTCCCTCTCTCCCCCTCTGTCTCTCTCTCTCTCTCTCTCTCTCTCTCTCTCTCTCTCTCTCTCTCTCTCTCTCTCTCTCTCTCTCTCTCTCTCTCTCTCTCCCTCTCTCCCTCTCTCTCTTTCTCTGTCTGCGAGTGAGTTATTGAGATTGATTATTAGGTTGAGGTCTCTCTCAGACTCTCTCCTACAATGCAGACAGACACGTCACAATGTCACACTTCAGGTTGATACGTTTCATTACATTTTATCGCTACTGGAGAGAGTTTGAAAGGTTCCATTATTTCATTTGTCTGTCATTTATTGTGTCGAGCAGGCACTATCTACCTCGTGGTGTTAGGATCTGAACAAAACAGAGTAAAAGCTCAAACGGACGACTAGGAAAAGCTCAAACCAAGTTTATTCACGCACTCAAACAGCTGCAAAGACCAAGCATGATTACACAAGCACATATATTTATAACATCCCACTAGGCGGGGTTCAACTCCTTGCACATCTAGACAGCAAATACATCTCTGTTGCTAGGCCGAAACTTAATTGGTTCCTCTCACTGGTGTAGTCATGGCCCTGCCTGATGATAGAACCTTTGTTGGTGTGGAAGTGTATGTGTGTGAGATAGGACTGTAGTAGGAGGGTCGTTGTGGTGGGCCCCTCTGGGCCCCCCTTCCCAGAGGTTTCTGCTCACTTCATCTGTTGACTTGACCTCGAGCCGAATTCCTCGCTCCTCCCTAGTTCCACAGCCGGCCTGCCTTATCAGAGACTAACTGGACCCTTCGGAACAGAACATGAACTTTCTGTGCTTTCCCATGTCTCACTCTGTACCTTTTCGTACACCAAATTTCTATCCACCCTTCGTTGACCCCAACATATACATTCCTTATACAAGTAAAGTAATCAATAAGTTATAGCATGGTAACATGAATAAGTATATTTCAAGCTAGAATCCAACAGTGGTAACTAACGTGTTACACATATTTTTTATTTTATTTTACCTTTATTTAACTAGGCAAGTCAGTTAAGAACAAATTCTTATTTACAGTGACGGCCTACACCGGCCAAACCCGGACGACGCTGGGCCAATTGTGCGCCGCCCTATGGGACTCCCAATCACGGCCGGTTGTGATACAGCCTGGAATCGAACCAGGGGGTCTGTAGTGACGCCTCAAGCACTGAGATGCAGTGCCTTACACCGCTGTGCCCTACACTACAAACAAATGATCGTCATTTGAGAAACATGTTAATCACATAACAATCTGTGTTGATTAGATTACTGTAATTTTCCCATAGCAATCCTTTTAGAATTACACTGGATTAAATCTATAATGTGTCTGAACGCAGACTGAATGATATCCCTGAGTGACGTGTTTTCAGACAGACTGAATGATATCCCTGAGTGACGTGTTTTCAGACAGACTGAATGATATCCCTGAGTGACGTGTTGTCAGACAGACTGAATGATATCCCTGAGTGACGTGTTTTCAGACAGACTGAATGATATCCCTGAGTGACGTGTTGTCAGACAGACTGAATGATATCCCTGAGTGACGTGTTGTCAGACATGCTAACCCTCGTAAGGCCTTGTAGCGCCTCAGATCTGTGTAATCATTGATAATGGGACAACACTAGAAGCAGAGGCTGAGGCTAATATTATGAATCAAATACACCACACCTTAGTAACGGTCCAATCACAACCCACAGGGCTGTGTACCTGCTATGAAACAATACCTGGTCACGTGACATAAACATGCTGTATTACAGACAGGAATGGGGATGGTGTGTGGAGTTATTGAATTGGCTGCATTGAACTGGCTATTAGCTGTATAGATAAATCTATTATTCAATATTTTCCAAGTATCAGCCGGCCTATTGGTTGAGAATGTGTGTTTATTTGTATATTTAGAAATCAAATGAAAGTTTATTGGTCGTATTTTCAGATGTTATCGCAGGTGCAGTGACATGCTTATGTCTGTAGCTCCAACAGTGCAGCAATATCTATCAACTAACTAACTAACTAATCTGTCTGTCTCACCTGTCTGTCCTTTTACAGTGACTCAGAGCTGTCTGTCTCACCTGTCTGTCCTGTTACAGTGACTCAGATCTGTCTGTCTCACCTGTCTGTCCTGTTTTAGTGACTCAGAGCTGTCTGTCTCACCTCTCTGTCCTGTTTTAGTGACTCAGAGCTGTCTGTCTCACCTGTCTGTCCTGTTACAGTGACTCAGAGCTGTCTGTCTCACCTGTCTGACCTGTTTTAGTGACTCAGAGCTGTGATTACCGAAGAGCAGTGGTGAGTCAACTCTGATGTCTGTTTTGTGTCCGAGTTGATCTGGGTTAACCCTGGCACATGGGCTGCGTCCCAAATGTCACCCTGTTCCCTACAGAGTGCACTACCTTTGACCAGCGCTCTATATAGGGAATAGGGTGCCATTTGGGACCGAGGATCAGGAGCTATTATCGGGGGTCAGATGTCAGGGCACCCCTCCATCTTTTCCTCCAAACGTTCTGATTGGCTGTTGAGACACATTTCGCAGCTATAGATTTTTAATCAGTCCAAACAGAGAGAGAAGGAAACCAAAGCATGGCAAGCAGCACCTGTCCAGTTAGGCTGTGTGTGTCCCAAATGGTACCTTATTCACTATTCCCTATATAGTATATATATTCCCTATATAGTATTTTTTTTATATTAAGGATCCCCGTTATCTGTTGCCAAGGCAGCAGCTACTCTTCCTGGGGTCCAGCAACATTAAGGCAGTTAAATACAATTTAAAATATTACATGACATCACATTTCATAACACTTTTCACAAGACATTAAGTGTGTTCCCTCAGCCCACTACTCTACTATCACATATTTACAATACATCATCCGTGTGTACGTGTGTGTAGAGTGCGTGTCTCATCATGTGTATGTGTGTCTGTGCCTGTGACTTGTGTGTGTGTCTCTTCACAGTCCCCGCTGTTCCATAAGGTGTATTTCTATCTGTTACCTGATGTGGAATAGAGTTCCATGTAGCCATCCCATAGTCTGTTCTGGACTTGAGACCTCTGGTGGCATGTCTTGTGGGGTATGCATGGGTGTCTGAGCTGTGTGCTAGTAGTTTAAACAGACACCTCGGTGTATTCAACATGTCAACATTTCTCACAAAAACAAGTAGGGATGAAGTCAATCTCTCCTCCACTTTGAGCCATGAGAGATTGACATGCATATCATTAATGTTAGCTCTCCGAGTACATTTAAAGGCCAGCCGTGCTGCCCTGTTCAGAGCCAATTGTAATTTTCCAAGGTCCCTCTTTGTGGCACCTGACCACACGACTGAACGCTAGTCCAGGTGCGACAAAACTAGGGCCTGTAGGACCTGCCTTGTTGATAGTGCTGTTAAGAAGGCAGAGCAGCTCTTTATTATGGACAGACTTCTCCCCATCTTAGCTACTGTTGTATCAACATGTTTTGACCATGACAGTTTACATTCCAGGGTTACTCCAAGCAGTTTAGTCACCTCAACTTGCTAAATTTCCACATTATTTATTACAAGATTTATAATAATATAATATGCCATTTAGCAGACGCTTTTATCCAAAGCGACTTACAGTCATGCGTGCATACATTTTTGTGTATGGGTGGTCCCGGGGATCGAACCCACTACCTTGGCGTTACAAGCGCCGTGCTCTACCAGCTGAGCTACAGAGGACCATTTAGTTGAGGTTTAGGGATTTGTGAATGATTTTGTCCCAAATACAAAGCTTTTAGTTTTTGAAATATTTAGGACTAACTTATTCCTTGCCACCCATTCTGAAACTAACTCTTTGTTAAGTGTTGCAGTCATTTCAGTCGCTGTAGTAGCTGACGTGTATAGTGTTGGGTCATCCGCATACATAGACGCACCCGCTTTACTCAAGGCCAATGGAATGTCATTAGTAAAGATTGAAAAAAGTAAGGGGCCTAGACAGCTGCCCTGGGGAATTCCTGATTCAACCTGGATTATGTTGCAGAGGCTTCCATTAAAGAACACCCTCTGTGTTCTGTTAGACAGGTAACTCTGTATCCACAATATAGCAGGGGGTGTAAAGCCATAACACATACATTTTTCCATCAGCAGACTATGATCGATAATGTCAAAAGCTGCACTGAAGTCTAACAAAACAGCCCCCACAATATTTTTATCATCAATTTCCCTCAGCCAATCATCAGTCATTTGTTTAAGTGCTGTGCTTGTTGAATGTCCTTCCCTATAAGCGTGCTGAAAGTCTGTTGTTAATTTGTTTACTGTAAAATAGCATTTGTACCTGGTCAAACATAATTTCTTCCAAAAGTTTACTAAGGGTTGGTAACAGGTTAATTAGTCGGCTATTTGAGCCAGTAAAGGAGGCTTTGGTCCAAAGCAGGTCGAAAGTAGTGCGCTATATAGTGAATAGGGTGCTATTTGGGACGCAGCCTGTGTTTCGATGTGTTGCTGTGTTGGCTAACAGTGAGCCCCAGGTGCAGCCCGACACCGTCAGCTACCTTACTGAGAGGCTTCACAGTTTTTGTAGAAATACAGATACATATTTATTTTGTGTGACTCAGTTGTTTACCAAAATGAAGCGCACGTCTATTGGGTCAGTGAGAGATGGTACTTCTAATTATCCACTGTGTGTGAAGTAATATAGTAACAACTTGTGGACTACACTGTGATGCCAAGTAGAGTGTCTCTGGGCCTGTGGTCCTCAGTGGTTATAGCTAAAGGCCTGTTACCGCCGACTGAAGAGGGAGTTGGGATGGGGAGGGGAGGGGAGCTGTGGGGGGGGGGGTTACAGGCTAGCTGTGTCTCTGCTGTGAGGCGGCCCCTTCATCTGAGGGTTGACTAGCTGAGCTGAGTTTTGTGTTTTGAGCCAGCTGGGGTCACTGGGCCAGCCCGGCCAGATGGGTCCGGCTCCAACCTGAGCCTCCCTCCCTGTCTCCTGTCCCCAGGGGATCCATTACTCAGCGTAGGCCAGTCTCATCAATAGAGAACAGGAAACTGCTCCATCCATATGGATAACTACCACCTTAACTGAGAGACACCAAAATAAAGTAATAAATAAAGAAACTAGCAGACTTTTAAGTGAAACAATAAAAGGATACTTTTGAGAATATTTAGTTTTTACTCTCTTGTTTTACTTCCATGACTCGTTACTCCTGGGCTGAAGTGCCCAAAGACTGGAAGGTAGCAGGAGATTAATATGGAGACTAGAAAGGTAGCAGGAGATGAATATGGAGACTGGAGGGTAGCAGGAGATGAACATGGAGACTGGAAGGTAGCAGGAGATGAACATGGAGACTGGAAGGTAGCAGGAGATGAACATTGAGACTGGAAGGTAGCAGGAGAAGAACATGGAGACTAGAAAGGTAGCAGATGTTACGCCCTGGCTCTGGGGACTCTTATATGTTGAGCCAGGGTGTTAGTTTCTATGTTTAGTGTTCTATGTTCATGTTCTAGTTCATGTGTTTCTATGTTGGCCGGGGTGGTTCCCAATCAAAGGCAGCTGTGGCTTGTTGTCTCTGATTGGGAACCATACTTAGGCAGCCTGTTTTGCACTTGTCATTTGTGGGATCTTGTTCCGTAAGGTTTGTGTTGGTGAACCTGTAGACTTCACGTATCGTTTTGTTGTTTTGTTAGTTGTGTAAAGTACTCATTAAAAGATGTACGCATATCACGCTGCGCCTTGGTCTGCTTCCTATAACGACCGTGACAGCAGAAAATGAATATGGAGACTGGAGGGTAGCAGGAGATGAACATGGAGACTGGAAGGTAGCAGGAGATGAACATTGAGACTGGAAGGTAGCAGGAGATGAACATGGAGACTAGAAAGGTAGCAGGAGATGAACATGGAGACTGGAAGGTAGCAGGAGATGAACATGGAGACTGGAATGTAGCAAGAGATGAACATGGAGACTATAAAGGTAGCAGTAGATGAACATGGAGACTGGAAGGTAGCAGGAGATGAACATGGAGACTGGAAGGGAGCAGGAGATGAACATGGAGACTGGAAGGTAGCAGGAGATGAAAATGGAGACTGGAGGGTAGCAGAAGATGAACATGGAGACTGGAAGGTAGCAGGAGATGAACAAGGAGACTGGAAGGTAGCAGGAGATGAACATTGAGACTGGAAGGTAGCAGGAGAAGAACATGGAGACTAGAAAGGTAGCATGAGATGAATATGGAGACTGGAGGGTAGCAGGAGATGAACATGGAGACTGGAAGGTAGCAGGAGATGAACATTGAGACTGGAAGGTAGCAGGAGATGAACATGGAGACTAGAAAGGTAGCAGGAGATGAACATGGAGACTGGAGGGTAGCAGGAGATGAACATGGAGACTGGAAGGTAGCAGGAGATGAACATTGAGACTGGAAGGTAGCAGGAGATGAACATGGAGACTAGAAAGGTAGCAGGAGATGAACATGGAGACTGGAAGGTAGCAGGAGATGAACATGGAGACTGGAATGTAGCAAGAGATGAACATGGAGACTATAAAGGTAGCAGTAGATGAACATGGAGACTGGAGGGTAGCAGAAGATGAACATGGAGACTGGAACGTAGCAGGAGATGAACATTGAGACTGGAAGGCAGCAGGAGATGAACATGGAGACTGGAAGGTAGCAGGAGATCAACATGGAGACTGGAAGGCAGCAGGAGATGAACATGGAGACTGGAAGGTAGCAGGAGATGAACATGGAGACTAGACGGTAGGAGACTAGACGGTAGGAGGAGATGAACATGGAGACTGGAACGGAGCAGGAGATGAACATGGAGACTGGAAGGTAGTAGGAGATTAACATGGAGACTGGAAGGTAGCAGGAGATGAACATGGAGACTGGAAGGTAGCAGGAGATGAACATGGAGACTGGAAGGTAGCAGGAGATGAACATGGAGACTGGAAGGTAGTAGGAGATGAACATGGAGACTTGAAGGTAGCAGGAGATGAACATGGAGACTGGAAGGTATCAGGAGGTGAACATGTATTATTGTGCATTTTATTTTACTTCCATCTTTAGCATTGATCGAAGCTAGGCTTGAAGCAGCCTGAAGTAGGTTTTCAAAATTCCAGGAGCTTTCAATACATTCCCTGTTTTCCGGAAATACTGGTTGGAGGATTATGGATTTCCTGCTTATTCCCTCCCATTACTGGGATTTCTTCCACCTGGATTTTGGGAAAACCAGGGAATTTATTGAAAGTTCCTGGAATTGTTCAACCCTAGCCTGAAGATAAAGCACAGGCAGCAGAACAACAAAAGGAAGTTATATTTCAGGAAGAAATACAAATATGATATTGTTATTCTGAGCAGACAGCTTCACTAAGGGTTATCGAAGCTCCGGGAAGGAGGCAGAGTTAAAAGGGTAATTTGATAAAACGTACCAGTAATCAGGGTTGTACCATGGTTATCACACAGTAATCTTCAAACATGGCCAACTCTGCCAAGAAAGGATGGCACACTGCCACCACGATCCCTCCCTGCTACCCACTTAGTGAGTTTTAGCTGAAAGATATAATGAAATATATAATCTAATGAACCGTAAGAGGAAGGCAGGCAGGCCAGTTTTATTCTCTGTGCATTTGGCTGCTCCTCGGAGGTATACAAAGACGTGCTAAACCAAAATACTGCTGATACCGCTGACTCTGAATGTGGTGGGTTCAATACATTATTGTTTGTAGTCAGTGCTGCCCTGTACATTGGGCCGGTCCTAACATATAGAAATAGAAAAGTGTTCTCTGTGTGTTTGTTTGTTTACATACTCTACACAACAGAGTTCTGAGGACAACCACCAGCTTAGCCTTTGTGTGACTAAATCATTCTTGAATTATTCATGAGGTTGGAATATTACAGGAATATCCATGTTAACATCCAGCAGCTTTACAGGGAATTATTCATGAGGCTGGAATATTACAGGAATATCCATGTTAACATCCAGCAGCTTTACAGGGAATTATTCATGAGGCTGGAATATTACAGGAATATCCATGTTAACATCCAGCAGTTTTACTGTGAATTATTCATGAGGCTGGAATATTACAGGAATATCCATGTTAACATCCAGCAGCTTTACAGGGAATTATTCATGAGGCTGGAATATTACAGGAATATCCATGTGAACATCCAGCAGTTTTACTGTGAATTATTCATGAGGCTGGAATATTACAGGAATATCCATGTTAACATCCAGCAGCTTTACTGTGAATTATTCATGAGGCTGGAATATTACAGGAATATCCATGTTAACATCCAGCAGTTTTACTGTGAATTATTCATGAGGCTGGAATATTACAGGAATATCCATGTTAACATCCAGCAGTTTTACTGTGAATTATTCATGAGGCTGGAATATTACAGGAATATCCATGTTAACATCCAGCAGTTTTACTGTGAATTATTCATGAGGCTGGAATATTACAGGAATATCCATGTTAACATCCAGCAGTTTTACCGTGAATTATTCATGAGGCTGGAATATTACAGGAATATCCATGTTAACATCCAGCAGTTTTACTGTGAATTATTCATGAGGCTGGAATATTACAGGAATATCCATGTTAACATCCAGCAGTTTTACTGTGAATTATTCATGAGGCTGGAATATTACAGGAATATCCATGTTAACATCCAGCAGCTTTACAGGGAATTATTCATGAGGCTGTAATAGTACAGGAAAAAACCATGTTAACTTCCAGCAGCTTTACCGTGATGCTGGAAAATTAAAGGAATATCCATGTTAACATCCAGCAGCTTTACCGTGATTCCCACAGAAATTCGCCATTTTGCAACTGAGCCAGATGATCACAACCCACTGACAGGCCTTATTCTCTCTGATGTGAGACACCTGAACTTTCCTTTCAAAGGGAGGCTTTTTCCAACACAAGGCCTGGGTTATGCTCCTCCGTCTCCCCCCTGCCATGTCAGTGTGGAGGGAGGGTGGTACAGCCCTAATCCTCACAGCAGGACCACGAGGGGACAGAGAATATATCCATCCATCCGTCGGTCATCTGACTTAAGAACATGGAGACTAGAAAGGTAGCAGATGTCACGCCCTGGCTCTGGGGACTCTTATATGTTGAGCCAGGGTGTTAGTTTCTATGTTTAGTGTTCTATGTTCATGTTCTAGTTCTATGTTCATGTTCTGGCCCAGGTTGACTCTGAAAGATAGATCTCTACAAACGTCCCCGGCCCAGTCCTGGCCCAGGTTGACTCAGCCTCAGTCATTTGGTCAAACCTGGCACACCTGCTGCCCACACCTGGCCCTGTCAGTTCTGTCCCAATCAGGGCCACAGGCTGGTCTAGTCTGGTCTGGAGGCTGGAAGCTGGGGAGGGAAGATAGTCGAGGAGAGGAGAGGAAAGGGAAGGTAGGAGAGGAAAGGGTGAGAGGAGAGGAGAGGAGAGGAGAGGAGAGGAGAGGAGAGGAGAGGAGAGGAGAGGAGAGGAGAGGAGAGGAGAGGAGAGGAGAGGAGAGGAGAGGAGAGGAGAGGAGAGGAGATGGAGGGAAGGAGAGAAGATGGAAGATAGGAGAGGAGAGGGGAGGGAAGATGGGAGAGGAAAGGGTATGGAAGATAGGAGAGGGGAGGAGAGGAGAGGACAGGACACGAGAAGGAAGACAGGAGAGGAGAGGAGAGGAGAGGAGAGTAGAGGAGAGGAGAGGAGAGGAGAGGAGAGGAGAGGAGAGGAGAGGAGAGGAGAGGAGAGGAGAGGAGAGGAGAGGAGAAGGAAGATAGTATACGAGAGGGAAGATAGGAGACGATAGGGAATATAGGAGACGAGAGGGAAGATAGGATAGGAGAGGGGAGGGAAGATATAAGAGGAGAGGAAATGGAAGGTAGGAGAGGAGAGGGAAGATAGGGGAGGGGAGGAGAGGGGAGTTGAGGGGTGGGAAGATAGGAGATGAGAGGATAGGAGAGTGAAGATAGGAGATGGGAGGGGAAGGAAGATAGGAGACGAGAGGGAAGATAGGAGAGGAGAGGAAATGGAAGTTAGGAGAGGAGAGGGAAGATAGGAGAGTGAAGGAGAGGGGAGTTGAAGGGTGGGAAGATAGGAGATGAAGATAGGAGAGGAGAGGGGAGGGAAGATAGGAGAGGAGATGGAGGGAAGGAGAGAAGATGGAAGATAGGAGAGGAGAGGAAAGTTAGGAGAGGAGAGGAGAGGAGAGGAGAGGAGAGGAGAGGAGAGGAGAGGAGAGGGAAGATAGGAGAGGAGAGGAGAGGAGAGGAGTGGGCAGATAGGAGAGGAGAGTGGAGGGGAGGAGACAGGGGAGGAGGTAATCCGTTCCACTGGGTCAAAGCTTACAGTATGCTTCCCAGTCTAAACAGTTCTCGCATATATTAAGCAGTGTTTTCTTCGGCTGTTCGAGCAAAAAACATTTTTTCTTGAGTCTTGTCGAAGTGCACCAGCCGAAGTCCACACCCGTTCGTCAATGATTGGTCAACAGTAGGGATTCGTCAATGAAGTGTTTGTTGTCATTCAACAACAGACAAATAGTTTCCATGGCAATTTTTTCACATGAGAAATACTGCACCAAACATCTTAGTTAGATGTAAAATTGCGTGACTAAGATGTCCTCGGCTAAAAACGTCAACATTTATTACAGATTTCTTGAGTTATCTTAAATTAATTTAGACTATTTTGAGGAAGTGTAGTTGTTGCTATGGCATCTCAAGAGGGACAAACAGAAATATTGGTACTTTTTTCTCGTTTTTCGAAGGAAAGGTATTTTAAAGGAAGCATGCGAGCACATACATTCTCTTCTCCTAGCCAGGTTCTTCCAGGAGCAAGGGCCTTATTCATTTATGCAAGCCATGCCGCTGCTCACTAGAGAGAGAGATGGAGAGAAAGAGAGAGAGAGAGAGAGCGGAAGAGAGACAGCGAGTTAGATGGAGAGAGAGATACAGAGAGAGAGAGAGAGCGATGGAGAGAGGGACAGAGAGAGATAGAGAGAAAGTGAGAGAGAGAGAGAGAGAGAGAGAGAGAGAGAGAGAGAGAGAGAGAGAGAGAGAGAGAGAGAGAGGCAGAGAGAGCGAAAGAGAGATAGAGAGAAAGTGAGAGAGAGAGAGAGAGAGAGAGAGAGAGAGGCAGAGAGAGGCAGAGAGAGTGACAGAGAGAGAGAGCGAGAGAGAGAGAGAGAGAGAGTGAGCGAGAGAGAGAGAGAGAGCGAAAGAGAGAGAGAGAGAGAGAGAGAGAGAGAGAGAGAGAGAGAGAGAGAGAGAGAGAGAGAGAGAGAGAGAGAGAGAGCGAGAGAGAGAGAGAGAGCGAAAGAGAGAGAGAGAGAGAGAGAGAGAGAGAGAGAGAGAGAGAGAGAGAGAGAGAGAGAGAGAGAGAGAGAGAGAGAGAGAGAGAGAGAGAGAGAGAGAGAGAGAGAGAGAGAGAGAGAGAGAGAGAGAGAGAGAGAGAGAGAGAGAGAGAGCGAAAGAGAGAGAGAGAGAGAGAGAGAGAGATGGAGTAGAGTAGCCACTTTGGTGCCTCTGTGATCAGATGCATGACTTGATTGACGGAGGGAGGGAACACAGCAGACATTATTAAACCCATAAGAGGATATTCCTATGAACTCTGTCTGCTCTGCTGTGTTTTGTTCTTTTTACTTTGGAAACAGGCTGTTTCTTCATACATCAAAGTGAGAGTTATATAACAGTTCAGATTTCCCTTTCATCATCGGAACTCTAATAATTATACAATAACTGTTATTTGATCATCTTTCCCATGAGTACAATATTCGTGCCTTTGCTATGTTGACGGTGTTTATGTTCCCTGTCATAACACCAAGAGAAGAGGCCATCAAATATCTGCTGTTGTCCTTACTGTACCTGTTCTCCATTTGCTTTGGTTGTAGGTTTACTGTATTTTCAGAGCTTTTGGCTCCATTTAAGCCGTTCATTGCACCATCAACAAAATAACTCTGGTCTTGGCTTATTGCTAAGCATTTTACATTATATTATTAGAACATATGATTCAGGGTTTTTGTAAATCAATAAAGTATTTTTTCCTTGAAGTGAATATAGATATATATAGATAGATATGTGAAGTGAATATATATATAAATATATAGATAGATATGTGAAGTGAATATATATATAAATATATAGATAGATATGTGTGGTTGCATCTTGTCTGTTGAGTGCTGCAGAGAGAGAGTGTTTGTTGCCTGTCTCTAGCCAGACGGTAAGGAGAAGGTTGTGTTGCCTGTCACTAGCCAGACGGTAAGGAGAAGGTTGTGTTGCCTGTCTCTAGCCAGACGGTAAGGAGAAGGTTGTGTTGCCTGTCACTAGCCAGACGGTAAGGAGAAGGTTGTGTTGCCTGTCTCTAGCCAGACGGTAAGGAGAAGGTTGTGTTGCCTGTCTCTAGCCAGACGGTAAGGAGAAGGTTGTGTTGCCTGTCTCTAGCCAGACGGTAAGGAGAAGGTTGTGTTGCCTGTCACTAGCCAGACGGTAAGGAGAAGGTTGGGTTGCCTGTCTCTAGCCAGACGGTAAGGAGAAGGTTGTGTTGCCTGTCTCTAGCCAGACGGTAAGGAGAAGGTTGTGTTGCCTGTCTCTAGCCAGACGGTAAGGAGAAGGTTGTGTTGCCTGTCACTAGCCAGACGGTAAGGAGAAGGTTGGGTTGCCTGTCTCTAGCCAGACGGTAAGGAGAAGGTTGTGTTGCCTGTCTCTAGCCAGACGGTAAGGAGAAGGTTGTGTTGCCTGTCTCTAGCCAGACGGTAAGGAGAAGGTTGTGTTGCCTGTCACTAGCCAGACGGTAAGGAGAAGGTTGGGTTGCCTGTCACTAGCCAGACGGTAAGGAGAAGGTTGTGTTGCCTGTCACTAGCCAGACGGTAAGGAGAAGGTTGTGTTGCCTGTCACTAGCCAGACGGTAAGGAGAAGGTTGGGTTGCCTGTCTCTAGCCAGACGGTAAGGAGAAGGTTGGGTTGCCTGTCTCTAGCCAGACGGTAAGGAGAAGGTTGTGTTGCCTGTCACTAGCCAGACGGTAAGGAGAAGGTTGTGTTGCCTGTCTCTAGCCAGACGGTAAGGAGAAGGTTGTGTTGCCTGTCTCTAGCCAGACAGTAAGGAGAAGGTTGGGTTGCCTGTCTCTAGCCAGACGGTAAGGAGAAGGTTGGGTTGCCTGTCACTAGCCAGACGGTAAGGAGAAGGTTGGGTTGCCTGTCTCTAGCCAGACGGTAAGGAGAAGGTTGGGTTGCCTGTCACTAGCCAGACGGTAAGGAGAAGGTTGTGTTGCCTGTCTCTAGCCAGGATGGTACAAAATAAGCACGAGGCCCTCCCGTGTGGCACAGCGGTCAGTGTGGGGAGTTTAGCCAAGGCATTTCTGCTCTTCACCAGATGTCATCATTAAAAGTAAACAAGCCTACATGAACAATGCTGGCCTGCAGCCAAACCAGCTCTTAATTTCCCTGCAGGTCTTTATTGGTCTGACAGGAGGTGGCTGAAGGGGATGTTACTAGCTAGCAGACCCCTCTCTCTATACCTGGATTAAATACAGTATATGTCATTTTAGCAGACGCTGTTATCCAAAGTGACTTACAGTCATCGGTGCATACGTTTTACACATGGGTGGTCCCGGGAATTCAACCCACTATCCTGGCATCGCAAGCACAATGCTCTACCAACTGAGCTGTAGAGGACAACCGTGCTTCTTTTATTTATTTTTTATTCTTTTTATTTTATTTTTACTTTTACCTCTTTTCCTCCCCAATTTCGTGATATCCAATTGGTAGTTACAGTCTTGTCCCATTACAGCAACTCACCTACAGACTCAGGAGAGGTGAAGGTCGAGAGCCACGCGTCCTCCGAATCACGACCCTGCCAAGCCGCACTGCTTCTTGACACACTGCTCGCTTAACCCGGGAAGCCAGCCGCACCAAACAGTGGACAGTAGAGAGTAGATTGTGACAGTAGACAGTAGACAGTAGACAGTAGACAGGAGACAGTAGACAGGAGACAGGAGACAGTAGACAGTAGACAGTAGACAGTAGACAGGAGAGAGGAGACAGTAGACTGTGACAGTAGACAGTAGACAGTAGACTGTGACAGTAGACAGTAGACAGTAGACTGTGACAGTAGACAGTAGACAGTAGACAGTAGACAGGAGACAGGAGACAGTAGACAGTAGACTGTGACAGTAGACAGTAGACAGTAGACAGTAGACAGTAGACAGTAGACAGGAGACAGTAGACAGGAGACAGTAGACAGTAGACAGTGACAGTGGACAGTAGACTGTGACAGTAGACAGTAGACAGTAGACAGTAGACAGGAGACAGGAGACAGGAGACAGTAGACAGTAGACTGTGACAGTAGACAGTAGACAGTAGACAGTAGACAGGAGACAGGAGACAGTAGACAGTAGACAGTAGACAGTAGACTGTGACAGTAGACAGTAGACAGGAGACAGTAGACAGTAGACAGTAGACAGTAGACAGTAGACTGTGACAGTAGACAGGAGACAGGAGACAGTAGGCAGTAGGCAGTAGACAGGAGACAGTAGACAGTAGACAGGAGACAGGAGACAGTAGACAGTAGACAGGAGACAGGAGACAGTAGACAGGAGACAGTAGACAGGAGACAGTAGACAGTAGACAGGAGACATGAGACATGAGAAAGGAGACAGTAGACAGTAGACAGTAGACAGGAGACAGGAGACAGTAGACAGGAGACAGGAGACAGGAGACAGTAGACAGTAGACAGTAGACAGTAGACAGTAGACAGGAGACAGTAGACAGGAGACAGTAGACAGGAGACAGTAGACTGTGACAGTAGACAGGAGACAGGAGACAGTAGACAGTAGACAGTAGACAGTAGACAGTAGACTGTGACAGTAGACAGGAGACAGTAGACAGTAGACAGGAGACAGGAGACAGTAGACAGTAGACAGGAGACAGGAGACAGTAGACTGTGACAGTAGACAGGAGACAGTAGACAGTAGACAGGAGACAGTAGACAGTAGACAGGAGACAGTAGACAGGAGACAGTAGACAGTAGACAGGAGACAGTAGACAGGAGACAGTAGACAGGAGACAGTAGACAGTAGACAGGAGACAGTAGACAGGAGACAGTAGACAGTAGACAGTAGACAGTAGACAGTAGACTGTGACAGTAGACAGTAGACAGTAGACAGGAGACAGGAGACAGTAGACAGTAGACAGGAGACAGTAGACTGTGACAGTAGACAGGAGACAGGAGACAGGAGACAGGAGACAGTAGACTGGAGACAGTAGACAGGAGACAGTAGACAGTAGACAGTAGACAGTAGACAGGAGACAGTAGACTGTGACAGTAGACAGTAGACAGGAGACAGTAGACAGGAGACAGTAGACAGGAGACAGTAGACAGTAGACAGTAGACAGTAGACAGGAGACAGTAGACAGTAGACAGTGACAGTAGACAGTAGACAGGAGACAGTAGACAGTAGACAGGAGACAGGAGACAGTAGACAGGAGACAGGAGACAGGAGACAGTAGACAGTAGACAGTGACAGTAGACAGTAGACAGGAGACAGGAGACAGGAGACAGTAGACAGTAGGCAGTAGGCAGTAGACAGTAGACAGGAGACAGGAGACAGTAGACAGGAGACAGGAGACAGGAGACAGTAGACAGTAGACAGGAGACAGTAGACTGTGACAGTAGACAGTAGACAGTAGACAGTAGACTGTAGACTGTGACAGTAGACAGGGACAGGAGACAGTAGACAGGAGATAGTAGACAGTAGACAGGAGAAGGTAGACAGTAGACAGTAGACAGGAGACAGTAGACAGTAGACAGTAGACTGTGACAGTAGACAGGAGACAGTACACTGTGACAGTAGACAGGAGACAGTAGACAGTAGACAGTAGACAGGAGACAGTAGACAGTAGACAGGAGACAGGAGACAGTAGACTGTGACAGTAGACAGTAGACAGTAGACAGTAGACAGTAGACAGTAGACAGTAGACAGTAGACAGTAGACTGTGACAGTAGACAGTAGACAGGAGACAGTAGACAGTAGACAGTAGACAGTAGACAGTAGACTGTGACAGTAGACAGGAGACAGTAGACCAGTAGACAGTAGACAGTAGACTGTGACAGTAGACAGGAGACAGGAGACAGTAGACAGTAGACAGTAGACAGTAGACAGTAGACTGTGACAGTAGACAGTAGACAGTAGACAGTAACAGGAGACAGTAGACAGTAGACAGTAGACAGTAGACAGTAGACAGTGACAGTAGACAGTAGACAGTAGACAGTAGACAGGAGACAGTAGACTGTGACAGTAGACAGTAGACAGGAGACAGTAGACTGTGACAGTAAACAGTAGACAGGAGACAGTAGACAGTAGACAGTAGACAGTAGACTGTGACAGTAGACAGTAGACATTAGACAGTAGACAGTAGACAGGAGACAGTAGACCAGTAGACAGTAGACAGTAGACTGTGACAGTAGACAGTAGACAGTAGACAGTAGGCAGTAGACAGTAGACAGTAGACAGTAGACTGTGACAGTAGACAGTAGACAGGAGACAGTAGACTGTGACAGTAGACAGTAGACAGGAGACAGTAGACAGTAGACAGTAGACAGTAGACAGTAGACAGGAGACATGAGACATGAGACAGGAGACAGCAGACAGTAGACAGTAGACAGTAGACAGGAGACATGAGACATGAGACAGGAGACAGTAGACAGTAGACAGTGACAGTAGACAGGAGACAGTAGACAGTAGACAGTAGACAGTAGACAGGAGACAGTAGACAGGAGACAGTAGACAGGAGACAGTAGACTGTGACAGTAGACAGGAGACAGGAGACAGTAGACAGGAGACAGTAGACAGTAGACAGGAGACAGTAGACAGGAGACAGTAGACAGTAGACAGGAGACAGTAGACAGGATACAGTAGACAGGAGACAGTAGACAGTAGACAGGAGACAGTAGACAGTAGACAGTAGACAGTAGACAGTAGACAGTAGAATGTGACAGTAGACAGTAGACAGGAGACAGGAGACAGTAGACAGTAGACAGGAGACAGTAGACTGTGACAGTAGACAGTAGACAGGAGACAGGAGACAGGAGACAGTAGACTGGAGACAGTAGACAGGAGACAGGAGACAGGAGACAGTAGACAGTAGACAGTAGACAGGAGACAGTAGACTGTGACAGTAGACAGTAGACAGGAGACAGTAGACAGGAGACAGTAGACAGTAGACAGGAGACAGTAGACAGTAGACAGTAGACAGTAGACAGGAGACAGTAGACAGTAGACAGTGACAGTAGACAGTAGACAGGAGACAGTAGACAGGAGACAGGAGACAGGAGACAGTAGACAGTAGACAGTGACAGTAGACAGGAGACAGGAGACAGGAGACAGGAGACAGTAGACAGGAGGCAGTAGACAGTAGACAGTAGGCAGTAGACAGTAGACAGGAGACAGGAGACAGTAGACAGGAGACAGGAGACAGGAGCCAGTAGACAGTAGACAGGAGACAGTAGACTGTGACAGTAGACAGTAGACAGTAGACTGTAGACTGTGACAGTAGACAGGAGACAGTAGACAGGAGACAGTAGACAGTAGACAGGAGAAGGTAGACAGTAGACAGTAGACAGGAGACAGTAGACAGTAGACAGTAGACTGTGACAGTAGACAGGAGACAGTAGACTGTGACAGTAGACAGGAGACAGTAGACAGTAGACAGTAGACAGTAGACTGGAGACAGTAGACAGTAGACAGGAGACAGGAGACAGTAGACTGTGACAGTAGACAGTAGACAGGAGACAGTAGACAGTAGACAGTAGACAGGAGACAGGAGACAGTAGACTGTGACAGTAGACAGTAGACAGTAGACAGTAGACTGTGACAGTAGACAGTAGACTGTGACAGTAGACAGTAGACAGTAGACAGGAGACAGTAGACAGTAGACAGGAGACAGGAGACAGTAGACTGTGACAGTAGACAGTAGACAGTAGACTGTGACAGTAGACAGTAGACAGTAGACAGGAGACAGTAGACAGTAGACTGTGACAGTAGACAGTAGACTGTGACAGTAGACAGTAGACAGTAGACAGGAGACAGGAGACAGTACACAGTAGACAGTAGACAGGAGACAGGAGACAGTAGACTGTGACAGTAGACAGTAGACAGTAGACAGTAGACTGTGACAGTAGACAGTAGACAGTAGACAGTAACAGGAGACAGTAGACAGTAGACAGTAGACAGTAGACAGTAGACAGTGACAGTAGACAGTAGACAGTAGACAGTAGACAGGAGACAGTAGACTGTGACAGTAGACAGTAGACAGGAGACAGTAGACTGTGACAGTAAACAGTAGACAGGAGACAGTAGACAGTAGACAGTAGACAGTAGACTGTGACAGTAGACAGTAGACATTAGACAGTAGACAGTAGACAGGAGACAGTAGACCAGTAGACAGTAGACAGTAGACTGTGACAGTAGACAGTAGACAGTAGGCAGTAGACAGTAGACAGTAGACAGTAGACTGTGACAGTAGACAGTAGACAGGAGACAGTAGACTGTGACAGTAGACAGTAGACAGGAGACAGTAGACAGTAGACAGTAGACAGTAGACAGTAGACAGGAGACATGAGACATGAGACAGGAGACAGGAGACAGTAGACAGTAGACAGTAGACAGGAGACATGAGACAGGAGACAGTAGACAGTAGACAGTGACAGTAGACAGGAGACAGTAGACAGTAGACAGTAGACAGTAGACAGGAGACAGTAGACAGGAGACAGTAGACAGGAGACAGTAGACTGTGACAGTAGACAGGAGACAGGAGACAGTAGACAGGAGACAGTAGACAGTAGACAGGAGACAGTAGACAGGAGACAGTAGACAGTAGACAGGAGACAGTAGACAGGATACAGTAGACAGGAGACAGTAGACAGTAGACAGGAGACAGTAGACAGGAGACAGTAGACAGTAGACAGTAGACAGTAGACAGTAGAATGTGACAGTAGACAGTAGACAGTAGACAGGAGACAGGAGACAGTAGACAGGAGACAGGAGACAGTAGACTGTGACAGTAGACAGTAGACAGGAGACAGGAGACAGGAGACAGTAGACTGGAGACAGTAGACAGGAGACAGGAGACAGGAGACAGTAGACAGTAGACAGTAGACAGGAGACAGTAGACTGTGACAGTAGACAGTAGACAGGAGACAGTAGACAGGAGACAGTAGACAGTAGACAGGAGACAGTAGACAGTAGACAGTAGACAGTAGACAGGAGACAGTAGACAGTAGACAGTGACAGTAGACAGTAGACAGGAGACAGTAGACAGGAGACAGGAGACAGGAGACAGTAGACAGTAGACAGTGACAGGAGACAGGAGACAGGAGACAGGAGACAGGAGACAGTAGACAGGAGGCAGTAGACAGTAGACAGTAGGCAGTAGACAGTAGACAGGAGACAGGAGACAGTAGACAGGAGACAGGAGACAGGAGACAGGAGACAGTAGACAGTAGACAGGAGACAGTAGACTGTGACAGTAGACAGTAGACAGTAGACTGTAGACTGTGACAGTAGACAGGAGACAGTAGACAGGAGACAGTAGACAGGAGACAGTAGACAGTAGACAGGAGAAGGTAGACAGTAGACAGTAGACAGGAGACAGTAGACAGTAGACAGTAGACTGTGACAGGAGACAGGAGACAGTAGACTGTGACAGTAGACAGTAGACAGGAGACAGTAGACAGTAGACAGTAGACAGGAGACAGGAGACAGTAGACTGTGACAGTAGACAGTAGACAGTAGACAGTAGACTGTGACAGTAGACAGTAGACTGTGACAGTAGACAGTAGACAGTAGACAGGAGACAGTAGACAGTAGACAGGAGACAGGAGACAGTAGACTGTGACAGTAGACAGTAGACAGTAGACTGTGACAGTAGACAGTAGACAGTAGACAGGAGACAGTAGACAGTAGACTGTGACAGTAGACAGTAGACTGTGACAGTAGACAGTAGACAGTAGACAGGAGACAGGAGACAGTACACAGTAGACAGTAGACAGGAGACAGGAGACAGTAGACTGTGACAGTAGACAGTAGACAGTAGACAGTAGACTGTGACAGTAGACAGTAGACTGTGACAGTAGACAGTAGACAGTAGACAGTAGACAGGAGACAGTAGACAGTAGACAGTAGACAGGAGACAGGAGACAGTAGACTGTGACAGTAGACAGTAGACAGTAGACTGTGACAGTAGACAGTAGACAGTAGACAGGAGACAGTAGACAGTAGACAGTAGACAGTAGACAGTAGACTGTGACAGTAGACAGGAGACAGTAGACCAGTAGACAGTAGACAGTAGACTGTGACAGTAGACAGGAGACAGTAGACAGTAGACAGTAGACAGTAGACAGTAGACAGTAGACAGTGACAGTAGACAGTAGACAGTAGACAGTAGACAGGAGACTGTGACAGTAGACAGTAGACAGTAGACAGTAGACAGGAGACAGTAGACTGTGACAGTAGACAGTAGACAGGAGACAGTAGACTGTGACAGTAAACAGTAGACAGGAGACAGTAGACAGTAGACAGTAGACAGTAGACAGTAGACTGTGACAGTAGACAGTAGACATTAGACAGTAGACAGTAGACAGTAGACAGGAGACAGTAGACCAGTAGACAGTAGACAGTAGACTGTGACAGTAGACAGTAGACATTAGACAGTAGACAGTAGACAGGAGACAGTAGACAGTAGACAGTAGACAGGAGACAGTAGACCAGTAGACAGTAGACAGTAGACTGTGACAGTAGACAGTAGACAGTAGACAGTAGGCAGTAGACAGTAGACAGTAGACAGTAGACTGTGACAGTAGACAGTAGACAGGAGACAGTAGACTGTGACAGTAGACAGTAGACAGTAGACAGGAGACAGTAGACAGGAGACAGTAGACAGTAGACAGTAGACAGTGACAGTAGACAGTAGACAGTAGACAGTAGACTGTGACAGTAGACAGTAGACAGTAGACAGTGACAGTAGACAGTAGACAGTAGACAGTAGACTGTGACAGTAGACAGGAGACAGTAGACAGGAGACAGGAGACAGGAGACAGGAGACAGGAGAAGGTAGACAGTAGACAGTAGACAGTAGACAAGAGACAGTAGACAGTAGACAGTAGACTGTGACAGTAGACAGGAGACAGTAGACAGGAGACAGGAGACAGGAGACAGTAGACAGTAGACAGTAGACAGTATACAGTAGACAGTGACAGTAGACAGTGACAGTAGACAGTAGACAGTAGACAGTAGACAGTAGACAGTAGACTGTGACAGTAGACAGGAGACAGTAGACAGGAGACAGTAGACAGTAGACAGTAGACAGGAGACAGTAGACAGGAGACAGTAGACAGGAGACAGTAGACAGTAGACAGTAGACAGTGACAGTAGACAGTGACAGTAGACAGTAGACAGTAGACAGTAGACTGTGACAGTAGACAGTAGACAGTAGACAGTGACAGTAGACAGTAGACAGTAGACAGTAGACAGTAGACTGTGACAGTAGACAGGAGACAGTAGACAGGAGACAGTAGACAGGAGACAGGAGACAGTAGACAGTAGACAGGAGAAGGTAGACAGTAGACAGTAGACAGGAGACAGTAGACAGTAGACAGTAGACTGTGACAGTAGACAGGAGACAGGAGACAGTAGACAGTAGACAGGAGACAGTGACAGTAGACAGTAGACAGTAGACTGTGACAGTAGACAGTAGACAGTAGACAGGAGACAGGAGACAGTAGACAGTAGACTGTGACAGTAGACAGTAGACAGTAGACAGTAGACAGTAGACTGTGACAGTAGACAGTAGACAGTGACAGTAGACAGTAGACAGTAGACAGTAGACAGTAGACAGTAGACTGTGACAGTAGACAGGAGACAGTAGACAGGAGACAGTAGACAGGAGACAGGAGACAGTAGACAGTAGACAGGAGAAGGTAGACAGTAGACAGTAGACAGTAGACAGGAGACAGTAGACAGTAGACAGTAGACAGTAGACTGTGACAGTAGACAGTAGACAGTAGACTGTGACAGTAGACAGTAGACAGTAGACAGGAGACAGGAGACAGTAGACTGTGACAGTAGACAGTAGACAGTAGACAGGAGACAGGAGACAGTAGACTGTGACAGTAGACAGTAGTTGGTTATACCTGGAGGACTTCTCCTGTCTTATCCAGTGTCCTGTGTGAATTTAAGTATGCTCTCTCTAATTCTCTCGTTCTCTCTTTCTCTCTGAGAACCTGAGCCCTAGGACCATACGTCAGGACTACCGGGCATGATGACACCTTGCTGTCCCCAGTCCGCCTGGCCTTGCTGCTATTCCAGTTTCAACTGTTCTGCCTGCGGCTACGAAACCCCTACCTGTCCCAGACCTGCTGTTTTCAACTCTTTAATGATTGGCTATGAAAAGCCAACTGAGAGACCTGAGCCCTAGGACCATACGTCGGGACTACCGGCCGTGGTGACTCCTTGCTGTCCCCAGTCCGCCTGGCCTTGCTGCTATTCCAGTTTCAACTGTTCTGCCTGCGGTTATGGAACCCCTACCTGTCCCAGACCTGCTGTTTTCAACTCTTAATGATCGGCTATGAAAAGCCAACTGAGATTTATTCCTGATTATTATTTGACCATGCTTGTCACTTATGAACATTTTTGAACATCTTGGCATGGTTCTGTTATAATCTCCACCCGGCACAGCCAGAAGAGGACTGGCCACCCCTCATAGCCTGGTTCCTCTCTAGGTTTCTTCCTAGGCTTTCGCCTTTCTAGGGAGTTTTTCCTAGCCACCGTGCTTCTACACCTGCATTACTAGCTGTTTGGGGTTTTAGGCTGGGTTTCTGTACAGCACTTCGAGATATTAGCTGATGTAAGAAGGGCTATATAAAATAAAATTGATTGATTGATTGAGTAGACAGTAGACAGTAGACTGTGACAGTAGACAGGAGACAGTAGACCAGTAGACAGTAGACAGTAGACCAGTAGACAGTAGACAGTGACAGTAGACAGTAGACAGGAGACAGTAGACTGTGACAGTAAACAGTAGACAGGAGACAGTAGACAGTAGACAGTAGACAGTAGACAGTAGACTGTGACAGTAGACAGTAGACATTAGACAGTAGACAGGAGACAGTAGACAGTAGACAGTAGACAGTAGACAGTAGACAGTAGACATTAGACAGTAGACAGTAGACAGTAGACATTAGACAGTAGACAGGAGACAGTAGACAGTAGACTGTGACAGTAGACAGTAGACAGTAGACAGTAGACAGTAAACAGTAGACAGGAGACAGTAGACAGTAGACAGTAGACTGTGACAGTAGACAGTAGACAGTAGACTGTGACAGTAGACAGTAGACAGTAGACAGGAGACAGTAGACAGGAGACAGTAGACCAGTAGACAGTAGACAGTAGACTGTGACAGTAGACAGTAGACAGTAGACAGTGACAGTAGACAGTAGACAGTAGACAGTGACAGTAGACAGTAGACAGTAGACAGTAGACAGTAGACAGTAGACTGTGACAGTAGACAGTAGACAGTAGACAGGAGACAGTAGACTGTGACAGTAGACAGGAGACAGGAGACAGGAGACAGTAGACAGTATACTGTGACAGTAGACAGTAGACAGTAGACAGGAGACAGTAGACTGTGACAGTAGACAGGAGACAGTAGACAGTAGACCGTAGACAGTAGACAGTAGACAGTAGACAGTAGACTGTGACAGTAGACAGTAGACAGTAGACAGGAGACAGTAGACAGTAGACAGTAGACTGTGACAGTAGACAGTAGACAGTAGACTGTGACAGTAGACAGTAGACAGTAGACAGGAGACAGTAGACAGTAGACAGTGACAGTAGACAGTAGACAGTAGACAGTGACAGTAGACAGTAGACAGTAGACAGGAGACAGTAGACAGGAGACAGTAGACCAGTAGACAGTAGACAGTAGACTGTGACAGTAGACAGTAGACAGTAGACAGTAGACAGTAGACAGTGACAGTAGACAGTAGACAGTAGACAGTAGACAGTAGACAGTGACAGTAGACAGTAGACAGTAGACAGTAGACAGTAGACAGTAGACAGTAGACTGTGACAGTAGACAGTAGACAGTAGACAGGAGACAGTAGACAGTAGACAGGAGACAGTAGACAGTAGACAGTAGACTGTGACAGTAGGCAGTAGACAGTAGACAGGAGACAGTAGACAGTAGACAGTAGACTGTGACAGTAGACAGTAGACAGTAGACAGTGACAGTAGACAGTAGACAGTAGACAGTAGACAGTAGACTGTGACAGTAGACAGGAGACAGGAGACAGTAGACAGTAGACAGGAGACAGTAGACAGTAGACAGTAGACAGTAGACAGGAGACAGTAGACAGGAGACAGTAGACAGTAGACAGTAGACAGGAGACAGGAGACAGTAGACAGGAGACAGTAGACAGTAGACAGTAGACAGTAGACAGTAGACAGTAGACAGGAGACAGTAGACAGGAGACAGTAGACAGTAGACAGGAGACAGGAGACAGTAGACAGGAGACAGTAGACAGTAGACAGTAGACAGTACGCAGTAGGCAGTAGACAGTAGACAGTAGACAGTAGACTGTGACAGTAGACAGTAGACAGTAGACAGGAGACAGTAGACAGTAGACAGTAGACAGTAGACTGTGACAGTAGACAGTAGACAGTAGACAGTAGACAGTAGACAGTAGACTGTGACAGTAGACAGTAGACAGTAGACAGTAGACAGGAGACAGTAGACAGGAGACAGTAGACAGTAGACAGTAGACTGTGACAGTAGACAGTAGACAGTAGACAGTAGACAGTAGACTGTGACAGTAGACAGTAGACAGTAGACAGGAGACAGTAGACAGTAGACAGTAGACAGTAGACAGTAGACAGGAGACAGTAGACAGTAGACAGTAGACAGGAGACAGTAGACAGTAGGCAGTAGGCAGTAGACAGTAGACAGTAGACAGGAGACAGTAGACTGTAGACAGGAGACAGTAGACAGGAGACGGTAGACGGGAGACGGTAGACGGTAGACGGTAGACGGTAGACGGTAGACGGGAGACGGTAGACAGTAGACAGTAGACAGTAGACAGTAGACAGTAGACAGGAGACAGTAGACAGGAGACAGTAGACAGTAGACAGGAGACAGTAGACAGGAGACAGTAGACAGTAGACAGTAGACAGGAGACAGTAGACAGGAGACAGTAGACAGGAGACAGTAGACAGTAGACAGGAGACAGGAGACAGTAGACAGTAGACAGGAGACAGTAGACAGTAGACAGTAGACAGTAGACAGGAGACAGTAGACAGGAGACAGTAGACAGTAGACAGGAGACAGGAGACAGGAGACAGTAGACAGTAGACAGTAGACAGTAGACAGGAGACAGTAGACAGTAGATTGTGACAGTAGACAGTAGACAGTAGACAGGAGACAGTAGACAGTAGACAGTAGACTGTGACAGTAGACAGTAGACAGTAGACAGTAGACAGGAGACAGTAGACAGTAGACAGTAGACAGTAGACTGTGACAGTAGACAGTAGACAGTAGACAGTAGACAGGAGACAGTAGACAGTAGACAGTAGACAGTAGACAGGAGACAGTAGACAGGAGACAGTAGACAGTAGACAGGAGACAGGAGACAGTAGACAGGAGACAGTAGACAGTAGACAGTACGCAGTAGGCAGTAGACAGTAGACAGTAGACTGTGACAGTAGACAGTAGACAGTAGACAGGAGACAGTAGACAGTAGACAGTAGACAGTAGACTGTGACAGTAGACAGTAGACAGTAGACAGGAGACAGTAGACAGTAGACAGTAGACTGTGACAGTAGACAGTAGACAGTAGACTGTGACAGTAGACAGTAGACAGTAGACAGGAGACAGTAGACTGTGACAGTAGACAGGAGACAGTAGACAGTAGACCGTAGACAGTAGACAGTAGACAGTAGACAGTAGACTGTGACAGTAGACAGTAGACAGTAGACAGGAGACAGTAGACAGTAGACTGTGACAGTAGACAGTAGACAGTAGACAGTAGACTGTGACAGTAGACAGTAGACAGTAGACAGGAGACAGTAGACAGTAGACAGTGACAGTAGACAGTAGACAGTAGACAGTGACAGTAGACAGTAGACAGTAGACAGGAGACAGTAGACAGGAGACAGTAGACCAGTAGACAGTAGACAGTAGACTGTGACAGTAGACAGTAGACAGTAGACAGTAGACAGTAGACAGTGACAGTAGACAGTAGACAGTAGACAGTAGACAGTAGACAGTAGACAGTAGACTGTGACAGTAGACAGTAGACAGTAGACAGGAGACAGTAGACTGTGACAGTAGACAGGAGACAGTAGACAGTAGACCGTAGACAGTAGACAGTAGACAGTAGACAGTAGACTGTGACAGTAGACAGTAGACAGTAGACAGGAGACAGTAGACAGTAGACTGTGACAGTAGACAGTAGACAGTAGACAGTAGACTGTGACAGTAGACAGTAGACAGTAGACAGGAGACAGTAGACAGTAGACAGTGACAGTAGACAGTAGACAGTAGACAGTGACAGTAGACAGTAGACAGTAGACAGGAGACAGTAGACAGGAGACAGTAGACCAGTAGACAGTAGACAGTAGACTGTGACAGTAGACAGTAGACAGTAGACAGTAGACAGTAGACAGTGACAGTAGACAGTAGACAGTAGACAGTAGACAGTAGACAGTGACAGTAGACAGTAGACAGTAGACAGTAGACAGTAGACAGTAGACAGTAGACTGTGACAGTAGACAGTAGACAGTAGACAGGAGACAGTAGACAGTAGACAGGAGACAGTAGACAGTAGACAGTAGACTGTGACAGTAGGCAGTAGACAGTAGACAGGAGACAGTAGACAGTAGACAGTAGACTGTGACAGTAGACAGTAGACAGTAGACAGTGACAGTAGACAGTAGACAGTAGACAGTAGACAGTAGACTGTGACAGTAGACAGGAGACAGGAGACAGTAGACAGTAGACAGGAGACAGTAGACAGTAGACAGTAGACAGTAGACAGGAGACAGTAGACAGGAGACAGTAGACAGTAGACAGTAGACAGGAGACAGGAGACAGTAGACAGGAGACAGTAGACAGTAGACAGTAGACAGTAGACAGTAGACAGTAGACAGGAGACAGTAGACAGGAGACAGTAGACAGTAGACAGGAGACAGGAGACAGTAGACAGGAGACAGTAGACAGTAGACAGTACGCAGTAGGCAGTAGACAGTAGACAGTAGACAGTAGACTGTGACAGTAGACAGTAGACAGTAGACAGGAGACAGTAGACAGTAGACAGTAGACAGTAGACTGTGACAGTAGACAGTAGACAGTAGACAGTAGACAGTAGACAGTAGACTGTGACAGTAGACAGTAGACAGTAGACAGGAGACAGTAGACAGGAGACAGTAGACAGTAGACAGTAGACTGTGACAGTAGACAGTAGACAGTAGACAGTAGACAGTAGACTGTGACAGTAGACAGTAGACAGTAGACAGGAGACAGTAGACAGTAGACAGTAGACAGTAGACAGTAGACAGGAGACAGTAGACAGTAGACAGTAGACAGTAGACAGGAGACAGTAGACAGTAGACAGTAGGCAGTAGACAGTAGACAGTAGACAGGAGACAGTAGACTGTAGACAGGAGACAGTAGACAGGAGACGGTAGACGGGAGACGGTAGACGGTAGACGGTAGACGGTAGACGGTAGACGGGAGACGGTAGACAGTAGACAGTAGACAGTAGACAGTAGACAGTAGACAGGAGACAGTAGACAGGAGACAGTAGACAGTAGACAGGAGACAGTAGACAGGAGACAGTAGACAGTAGACAGTAGACAGGAGACAGTAGACAGGAGACAGTAGACAGGAGACAGTAGACAGTAGACAGGAGACAGGAGACAGTAGACAGTAGACAGGAGACAGTAGACAGTAGACAGTAGACAGTAGA
>CM062481.1:4527308-4577308 GCA_031479575.1 Coregonus ussuriensis
GTCAATGTTAGAAGTGAGGGAAGGGCAGGGTGAAGGTGGTGAAGGAGGATCAATACGAGTGGCTAGAGGTTTACCATGCCCTGATGGGACTGGACTGGACTGGACTGGACTGTAATGAACAGATATCAGCGCACAGATCATATCTCACTTCTGCACGGACACAAAGAGCAGTACAGCCCTAATGCCGCTGGTCAAAAGTAGTGGGAAAAGGGTGCCATTTTGGACTGCAGACCAGACTAGTCAGAGGACACAGCCAGGGTCAGACAGAGAAACTTTTCAGACCTGGGTTCAAATAATATTTGAGATTTTGCTTTTAAGTGTTTGCCTTAGTCTGCCTGAAGTACTAGATGGACAGGGTTGGAGTTGTGGGACTTTTCTATTGATTACAAGTTACCAGACAAGGTCCATCAAGGCAGAACTAAAGCATTTTGAAATTATTTTGAAATAGTACTTGAACCCAGCTTTGAATCTTTGACAGGGATAAACTACAAGCCAGACTCATAATATTAAACTACGTGATTCTACATTTACATTTTAGTCATTTAGCAGACGCTCTTATCCAGAGCAACTTACAGGAGCAATTAGGGTAAAGTGCCTTGCTCAAGGGCACATCGACAGATTTTTCACCTAGTCGGCTCGGGGATTAGAACCAGCAACCTTTCGGTTACTGGCACAACGCTCTTAACCACTAAGCTACCCTGCCACCCCAGGGTTCCCCAACTGGCGGCCTGTGGGCTCATTATTTGGCGCCCAAACTTTCTGAGCTAAAATAAATAAAAGTATTGTTGGACATAAGATTGTAAAAACACCAGCAAATCAGCTCCAAGTGAATTTAATTTTGGAAACCTGTTTCAAAGTATTCCCATGCATAACAGAGATATACAGTGGGGAAAAAAAGTATTTAGTCAGCCACCAATTGTGCAAGTTCTCCCACTTAAAAAGATGAGAGAGGCCTGTAATTTTCATCATAGGTACAAGTCAACTAGGACAGACAAAATGAGGGAAAAAAAATCCAGAAAATCACATTGTAGGATTTTTAATGAATTTATTTGCAAATTATGGTGGAAAATAAGTATTTGGTCAATAACAAAAGTTTCTCAATACTTTGTTATATACCCTTTGTTGGCAATGACACAGGTCAAACGTTTTCTGTAAGTCTTCACAAGGTTGTCACACACTGTTGCTGGTATTTTGGCCCATTCCTCCATGCAGATCTCCTCTAGAGCAGTGATGTTTTGGGGCTGTCGCTGGGCAACACAGACTTTCAACTCCCTCCAAAGATTTTCTATGGGGTTGAGATCTGGAGACTGGCTAGGCCACTCCAGGACCTTGAAATGCTTCGTACGAAGCCACTCCTTCGTTGCCCGGGCGGTGTGTTTGGGATCATTGTCATGCTGAAAGACCCAGCCACGTTTCATCTTCAATGCCCTTGCTGACGGAAGGAGGTTTTCACTCAAAATCTCACGATACATGGCCCCATTCATTCTTTCCTTTACACGGATCAGTCGTCCTGGTCCCTTTGTAGAAAAACAGCCCCAAAGCATGATGTTTCCACCCCCATGCTTCACAGTAGGTATGGTGTTCTTTGGATGCAACTCAGCATTCTTTGTCCTCCAAACACGATGAGTTGAGTTTTTACCAAAAAGTTCTATTTTGGTTTCATATGACATTCTCCCAATCCTCTTCTGGATCATCCAAATGCACTCTAGCAAACTTCAGACGGGCCTGGACATGTACTGGCTTAAGCAGGGGGACACGTCTTGCACTGCAGGATTTGAGTCCTTGGCGGCGTAGTGTGTTACTGATGGTAGGCTTTGTTACTTTGGTCCCAGCTCTCTGCAGGTCATTCACTAGGTCCCCCCGTGTGGTTCTGGGATTTTTGCTCACCGTTCTTGTGATCATTTTGACCCCACGGGGTGAGATCTTGCGTGGAGCCCCAGATCGAGGGAGTTTATCAGTGGTCTTGTATGTCTTCCATTTCCTAATAATTGCTCCCACAGTTGATTTCTTCAAACCAAGCTGCTTACCTATTGCAGATTCAGTCTTCCCAGCCTGGTGCAGGTCTACAATTTTGTTTCTGGTGTCCTTTGACAGCTCTCTGGTCTTCGCCATAGTGGAGTTTGGAGTGTGACTGTTTGAGGTTGTGAACAGGTGTCTTTTATACTGATAACAAGTTCAAACAGGTGCCATTAATACAGGTAACAAGTGGAGGACAGAGGAGCCTCTTAAAGAAGAAGTTACAGGTCTGTGAGAGCCAGAAATCTTGCTTGTTTGTAGGTGACCAAATACTTATTTTCCACCATAATTTGCAAATAAATTCATAAAAAATCCTACAATGTGATTTTCTGGATTTTTTCCCCTCAATTTGTTTGTCATAGTTGACGTGTACCTATGATGAAAATTACAGGCCTCTCTCATCTTTTTAAGTGGGAGAACTTGCACAATTGGTGGCTGACTAAATACTTTTTTTCCCCACTGTATCTGTGATCGTATACAAATTTAAGCAAGGTTTGAAATTATTATGTTTTAGTCAAATATTATCTATGTTTGGGCTTCTTGCGGTCAATTTCCAGTCTACAAATGATTTGTAATTATGTTCCCAGCCAACCCTGACCATCCGCTCAAGAAAGAATTGTCTTAGAGGCTGAATCTAGTGGTTGATCCGTGCTATAGACCATATGGTTTCATAAAGGTGTTAGTAAACACAGCATGTACTGTAGGTTCAAATGAATTCCCATATCTACACTGTTTGTTCCAGGTCTTTTTCAAAGGCATTTATAAATGTTGAATTATGTTGTTTTGTGTTATGTTGTGTGTGTGTGTGTGTTGTGTGTCTGTGTTGTGTGTCTGTGTTGTGTGTCTGTGTGAAAATCAGATCACTAACAGGTGTTGTTTTCTTGAACTATGAATATTTATAACCAGAAGGAAGGAAGGTACTTTTACCTTATTTTACCTTGCCTATACAGTGCCATTTGGGACCCAGTGTATTTTTGTTGTTGTTGAAAGAACACCACCTCAAGTACTGCTACCTCAAGTACTACTACCTAAAGCACTGTTGCCTAAAGTACTGTTACCTCAAGTACTGCTACCTAAAGTACTGTTACCTCAAGTACTGTTACCTCAAGTACTGCTTCCTCAAGTACTGCTACCTCAAGTACTGCTACCTCAAGTACTGTTACCTCAAGTACTGCTTCCTCAAGTACTGCTTCCTCAAGTACTGTTACCTCAAGTACTGTTACCTCAAGTACTGCTACCAGAAGAGTAGTCTATTAATAGCGAGCATGTAGCCTACTGGACCAACTAGAATGTAGATGCATTAAAATCCTCAGCATTAAGTCAGTTTGGATGCTGCCCTATATAACCTTGGGTTGGCTTTACCCTTTAATGATTCACACTGGTACTGTACCAGTATGTCATCCTTCATACTGTTGGAACGAACGGTGGTCATCCTTCATACTGTTGGAATGAACGGTGGTCATCCTTCATACTGTTGGAACGAACGGTGGTCATCCTTCATACTGTTGGAACGAACGGTGGTCATCCTTCATACTGTTGGAACGAATGGTGGTCATCCTTCATACTGTTGGAACGAATGGTGGTCATCCTTCATACTGTTGGAACGAACGGTGGTCATCCTTCATACTGTTGGAACGAACGGTGGTCATCCTTCATACTGTTGGAACGAACGGTGGTCATCCTTCATACTGTTGGAACGAACAGTGGTCATCCTTCATACTGTTGGAACGAACGGTGGTCATCCTTCATACTGTTGGAACGAACGGTGGTCATCCTTCATACTGTTGGAACGAACGGTGGTCATCCTTCATACTGTTGGAACGAACGGTGGTCATCCTTCATACTGTTGGAACGAACGGTGGTCATCCTTCATACTGTTGGAACGAACGGTGGTCATCCTTCATACTGTTGGAACGAACGGTGGTCATCCTTCATACTGTTGGAACGAACGGTGGTCATCCTTCATACTGTTGGAACGAACGGTGGTCATCCTTCATACTGTTGGAACGAATGGTGGTCATCCTTCATACTGTTGGAACGAATGGTGGTCATCCTTCATACTGTTGGAACGAATGGTGGTCATCCTTCATACTGTTGGAACGAACGGTGGTCATCCTTCATACTGTTGGAACGAACGGTGGTCATCCTTCATACTGTTGGAACGAACGGTGGTCATCCTTCATACTGTTGGAACGAACGGTGGTCATCCTTCATACTGTTGGAACGAACGGTGGTCATCCTTCATACTGTTGGAACGAACGGTGGTCATCCTTCATACTGTTGGAACGAACGGTGGTCATCCTTCATACTGTTGGAACGAACGGTGGTCATCCTTCATACTGTTGGAACGAACGGTGGTCATCCTTCATACTATTGGAACGAACGGTGGTCATCCTTCATACTGTTGGAACGAACGGTGGTCATCCTTCATACTGTTGGAACGAACGGTGGTCATCCTTCATAATGGAGGAACGAACAGTGGTCATCCTGCATAATGTAGTAATAAACGGGGGTCCCCTGTGTGTGACTCATTTTTGACTTAGAGTATAAGGAGCCTGTGTTAATATATGAATCAGAATTGATTAATTCCCCAGGGCAGTGATTTCTGTAACCTCACAGTGACCTGAGTCATGTTCATTAGGGCACAGCATAGCAAAACGTGTTGCAACGGAAAACGTTCAGATAGTGCTACCTCATCGTTTCTGTTTCGGGCCGCTTGGTTCATTGTGTATCTATTGAACACAACCTTGGTCAGATTCCAAGGCTTTGTCCCTCTAAAGGGAGTACTAGTACTTTGGGAGTAGATGGAGTACTAATACTCTAGGGGGTAGAGGGAGTACTAGTACTTTGGGAGTAGAGGGAGTACTAATACTCTAGGGAGTAGAGGGAATACTAGTACTTTGGGAGTAGAGGGAGTACTAATATTCTAGGGAGTAGAGGGAGTACTAGTACTTTGGGAGTAGAATGAGTACTAATACTCTAGGGAGTAGAGGGAATACTAGTACTTTGGGAGTAGAGGGAGTACTAGTACTGTAGGGAGTAGAGGGAATACTAGTACTTTGGGAGTAGAGGGAGTACTAATACTCCAGGGAGTAGAGGGAATACTAGTACTTTGGGAGTAGAGGGAGTACTAATACTCTAGGGAGTAGAGGGAATACTATTACTTTGGGAGTAGAGGGAGTACTAATAATCTAGGGAGTAGAGGGAATACTAGTACTTTGGGAGTAGAGGGAGTACTAATACTCTAGGGAGTAGAGGGAATACTAGTACTTTGGGAGTAGAAGGAGTACTAGTACTCTAGGGAGTAGAGGGAATACTAGTATTTTGGGAGTAGAGGGAGTACTAGTACTCTAGGGAGTAGAGGGAATACTAGTACTTTGGGAATAGAGGGAGTACTAATACTCTAGGGAGTAGAGGGAATACTAGTACGTTGGGATTAGAGGGATTACTAGTACTCTAAGGAGTAGAGGGAGTACTAGTACTTTGGGAGTAGAGGGAATACTAATACTCTAGGGAGTAGAGGGAGTACTAGTACTCTAGGGAGTAGAGGGAATACTAGTACTATAGGGAGTAGAGGGAGTACTAGTAATTTGGGAGTAGAGGGAGTACTAGTACTCTAGGGAGTAGAGGGAGTACTAGTACTTTGGGAGTAGAGGGAGTACTAATACTCTTGGGAGTAGAGGGAGTACTAGTACTCTAGGGAGTAGAGGGAGTACAAGTACTTTGGGAGTAGAGGGAGTACTAGTACTCTAGGGAGTAGAGGGAGTACTAGTACTTTGGGGGTAGAGGGATTGCTAGTACTCTAGGGAGTAGAGGGAGTACTAGTACTTTGGGAGTAGAGGGATTACTAGTGCTCTAGGGAGTAGAGGGAGTACTAGTACTTTGGGAGTAGAGGGAGTACTAGTACTCTAGGGAGTAGAGGGAATACTAGTACTATAGGGAGTAGAGGGAGTACTAGTACTTTGGGAGTAGAGGGAGTACTAGTACTCTAGGGAGTAGAGGGAATACTAGTACTATAGGGAGTAGAGGGAGTACTAGTACTTTGGGAGTAGAGGAGTACTAGTACTCTAGGGAGTAGAGGGAGTACTAGTACTTTGGGAGTAGAGGGAGTAGAGGGTGTACCAGTACTCTAGGGAGTAGAGGGAGTACTAGTACTCTAGGGAGTAGAGGGAGTACTAGTACTTTGGGAGTAGAGAGAGTACTAGTACTTTAGGGAGTAGAGGGAGTAGAGGGAGTAGAGGGAGTACTAGTACTTTGGGAGTAGATGGAGTAGAGGGAGTACTAGTACTCTAGGGAGTAGAGGGAGTAGAGGGAGTACTAGTACTCTAGGGAGTAGAGGGAGAACTAGTACTATAGGGAGTAGAGGGAGTACTAGTACTATATGGAGTAGAGAGAGTACTAGTACTCTAGGGAGTAGAGGGATAACTAGTACTATAGGGAGTAGAGAGGGTACTAGTACTCTAGGAAGTAGAGGGAGTACTAGTACTCTAGGGAGTAGATGGAGTACTAGTACTCTAGGGAGTAGAGGGAGTACTAGTTCTCTAGGGAGTAGAGAGAGTACGAGTACTCTAGGGAGTAGAGGGAGTACTAGTACTCTAGGGAGTAGAGGGAGTAGAGGGAGTACTAGTACTCTAGGGAGTAGAGAGAGTACGAGTACTCTAGGGAGTAGAGGGAGTACTAGTACTCTAGGGAGTAGAGGTAGAGGGAGCAGTCCAGTCTATCATTATATTTATATGGTCCAGTCTATCATTCTATTTCTATGGTCCAGTCTATCATTATATGTATATGGTTCAGTCTATCATTATATTGATATGGTCCAGTCTATCATTGTATTTCTATGATCCAGTCTATCATTGTATTTCTATGATCCAGCTTATCACAGTGAATATATTGGCCAGGGCACCGTCATGGTAGATATCACAGCCATAGTGGGCCACAGTCAGTCGGAGATCACTGTCTGAATTAATCAGATGATACTATAACTGTCAGTGTCCAAGGCAGGGTTTTGTTCCATCCCTGTATCAACCTCACAGTGACCTGGGGTGACAGGTCATAAGTAGTGTACTATATAGGGAACGCAGCCCAGATTCCCAGGCTTTGTCCTCTAGAGCGAGGGGGAGCAGGAGGAGCGGTCCAGCCTGACACATTGATAGTATTGGGCTGGGTACAGTCAGTCACGCTGTAGTGCCTGGCACCATTACCCGGAGCTGGGCCATTCATTTCCTCATGTTTGACGGAGATGTGCTGCTGTCGTTTCGGCTGCATCCTAACGCCCATCCTCCTCTCTCCTTCGCCTCTGTATCTCTTCTCTCTCCCTCTATCTTCTCTCTCTCTCTCTCTCTCCTCTCTCTCTCTCTCTCTCTCTCTCTCTCTCTCTCTCTCTCTCTCTCTCTCTCTCTCTCTCTCTCCCTCTCTCTCTCTCTATCTTCTCTCTCTCTCTCTCTCTGTTTCTCTCTCTCTTTCTCTCTCTCTCTGTCTCTCTCTCTCTCCTCTATCTTCTCTCTCTCTCTCTATCTCTCTCTCTCTCTCTCTCTCTCTCCCTCTATCTTCTCTCTCTCTCTCTCTCTCTCTCTCTCTATCTCTCTCTCTCTCTCTCTCTCTCTCTCTCTCTCTCTCTCTCTCTCTCTCTCTCTCTCTCTCTCTCTCTCTCTCTCTCTCTGTCTCTCTCTCGCCCTCTCAATTAAATTCAATTTCAATTTAAGGGCTTTATTGGCACGGGAAACGTATTTTAACATTGCCAAAGCAAGTGAAGTAGATAGTAAACAAAAGTGAAATAAACAATAAATATTAACAGTAAACATTACACTCAGAAGTTCCAAAAGAATAAAGACATTTCAAATGTCATATTATGTCTATATACAGTGTTGTAACAATGTGCAAATAGTTAAAGTACAAATGGGAAAATAAATCAACATAAATATGGGTTGTATTTACAATGGCGTTTGTTCTTCACTGGTTGCCCTTCTCTTGTGGCAACAGGTCACAAATATTGCTGCTGTGATGGCACACTGTGGTATTTCACCCAATAGATATGGGAGTTATCAAAATTGGGTTTGTTTTCGAATTCTTTGTGGATCGCTGTAATCTGAGGGAAATATGTGTCTCTAATATGGTCATACATTTGGCAGGAGGTTACGAAGTGCAGCTCAGTTTCCACCTCGCTTTGTGGGCACATAGCCTGTCTTCTCTTGAGAGATTGGAGAAGTGGTTTACCCATACATATCCGTTTTGGATAGATAACTCTTCGTGTTGTTGTTTGTTCAGTGTTTTCCAATTTTCCCAGAAGTGGTTAGAGTCTATGGATTCTTCAATTACATTGAGCTTATTTCTGACATGCTGTTCTTTCTTTTTCCGTAGTGTATTTCTGTATTGATTTAGTGATTCACCATAGTGAAGGCATAGGCTCAGGTTTTCTGGGTCTCTGTGTTTTTGGTTGGATAGGTTCCTCAATTTCTTTCTTAGGTTTTTGCATTCTTCATCAAACAATTTGTCATTGTTGTTACTTTTCTTCGGTTTTCTGTTAGAGATTTTTAGATTTGATAGGGAAGCTGAGAGGTCAAATATACTGTTTAGGTTTTCTACTGCCAAGTTTACACCTTCACTATTACAGTGGAACGTTTTGTCCAGGAAGTTGTCTAAAAGGGATTGAATCTGTTGTTGCCTAATTGTTTTTTGGTAGATTTACACACTACTTTCCTTCCATCTATAGCATTTCTTAATATTATTCAGTTCCTTTGGCTTTAATGCCTAATGATTGAGTATTGCTCTGTTCAAGTAGACTGTGATTTTGCTGTGGTCTGATAGGGGTGTCAGTGGGCTGACTGTGAACGCTCTGAGAGACTCTGGGTTGAGGTCAGTGATAAAGTAGTCTACAGTACTACTGCCAAGAGATGAGCTCTCTGCATCTCTCTCTCTGGTCGTTTGGTATGCAGTCTAACCCCCAGCCCCTTCCCTCTTCCCCCTCCTCTTCTTCCTCTGTCAGTTCATCACTTCTTCAAAACCTCCCCCTTCCCTTGTCACTGGGAGAGAGGGGAAAGAGGGAAACGGGGAGTAAGACAGGTTTTTACAATTATACTCGCTCTCTCTCTCTGGTGATGACATGGGGCGGACCATCAGAAAGTCTGATACCCCCCTCTCTCTCTCTCTTCATCTTCCCCCTTCTCCTCCCTCTGTCTTTCCTCCTTATTCTTCTGGGTTTGTCTCTCTATATCCCCCCTTTCCTCTCTGTTCTATCTGTAAGACACCACACCCCAAACCCCTTCTTTCTTCTTGTTTCTATCTGTACTATTTCACTGACTGTCTGTCTGCAGAAGGAGATACTAGTCCTCTATAGTGGGGAGTTGGGGAGAGGCACCAACCAGGCACTATAATAATATAATATAATATGCCATTTAGCAGACGCTTTTATCCAAAGCGTATGTATGTGTGCATACATTTTTACGTGTGGGTGGTCCCGGGGATCGAACCCACTACCCTGGCGTTACAAGCGCCATTTGCTGAAACGCTCATAGAACACATGATCATGTCTAATGTGAGGTGTTTTTCAAATGATTTCCCAAACTTTATATCCCTGCAAGGTTTGCCTGAAACTATTTTTTTTGTGCAGCAACATGAACTGCTTTTAAGGCTTTTTGTCATGCTAAATGATAAAGTAGCCCTCTTCACAGCACAGTAAGACAGAAGAGCATATAGAGATATAATTACCTCTTCTCTGCAGTGCACTACTTTAGACCAGAGAATGGCACCCTATTCCCTATATAGTGCACAACTTTAGACCAGAGAATGGCACCCTATTCCCTACATAGTGCACTACTTTAGACCAGAGAATGGCACCCTATTCCCTACATAGTGCACTACTTTAGACCAGAGAATGGCACCCTATTCCCTATATAGTGCACTACTTTAGACCAGAGAATGGCACCCTATTCCCTATATAGTGCACTACTTTAGACCAGAGAATGGCACCCTATTCCCTATAGTGCACTACTTTAGACCAGAGAATGGCACCCTATTCCCTATATAGTGCACTACTTTAGACCAGAGAATGGCACCCTATTCCCTATATAGTGCACTACTTTAGACCAGAGAATGCACCCTATTCCCTATATAGTGCACTACTTTAGACCAGAGAATGGCACCCTATTCCCTATATAGTGCACTACTTTAGACCAGAGAATGGCACCCTATTCCCTATATAGTGCACTACTTTAGACCAGAGAATGGCACCCTATTCCCTATATAGTGCACTACTTTAGACCAGAGAATGGCACCCTATTCCCTATATAGTGCACTACTTTAGACCAGAGAATGGCACCCTATTCCCTATATAGTGCACTACTTTAGACCAGAGAATGGCACCCTATTCCCTATATAGTGCACTACTTTAGACCAGAGAATGGCACCCTATTCCCTATATAGTGCACTACTTTAGACCAGAGAATGGCACCCTATTCCCTATATAGTGCACTACTTTAGACCAGAGAATGGCACCCTATTCCCTATATAGTGCACTACTTTAGACCAGAGAATGGCACACTATTCCCTATATAGTGCACTACTTTAGACCAGAGAATGGCACCCTATTCCCTACATAGTGCACTACTTTTGACCAGAGCCCTATGGACCCTCATCAAAAGTAGTGCACTACATAGGGAATAGGGTGCCATTGGGGCGCAGCCCATGCTTTCTGCATGTATTCCTCACATTAGCACCTTGCGGAGAGGATAGTGTCTACTCTCATCCCCTCATAACAAATAGGAGGACACAGAGAGAGAGAGGAGGAGGGAGGGAGGGAGGGAGGGAGGGAGGGAGAGAGGGGGATAGTATCCCTGCTCTACAGAAGAACACAAAACTTGAAAGGCTGGAAGATGGCGCTCTAAAGTTAATGCTTTTGATTGAAAATATATCCTCTCTTGTTATGCTGACAGGGTGGTTAGACATAACCACGGCTTCCTCACAGGGCCCTGGTCAAAAGTAGTGCACTACATAGGGAATAGGGTACCTTTTGGCAGGCAGCCGTGGTTATGCCTGCTCATGCTTCCACTGTCACAGACAGTGTTATAAATATGGATGAATATTAGGTTGGAACCCCAGTGGAGGATCCTCAGAGGAGGAAGAGGAGGACTATCCAACTCAGTGAATTTCTGAAAAATTAAATTGTGAAATGTTAAGAAAGTTATCCTTTTTAGATAAAACTATAATAACTATATTCACATCACCAAGTAACTGATTAAAACACACTGTTTTGCAATGGTCTACAGTAGCCTCAACAGCACCCTCTAGGGTAGCACCATTGTGTAGCCGGAGGACAGATATTTTCCGTCCTCCTCTGGGTACAGTGACTTCAATACAAATCCTAGGAGGCTCATGGTTCTCACCCAATTCCATAGACTTACACAGTAATTATGACAAATTCTGGAGTACCTCCTCCAGCCTATCAGAGCTCTTGCAGTATGAACTGACATGTTGTCCACCCAATCACAGCTAGCTATATTGCGCAGTATTTTTTTCTTCTTCTTAGTTTACCATTCACTTACTTAGCTCATGGTGTCACTGTAACTTACTTAGCTAATGGTGTGACTATAACTTACTTAGGTAATGGAGAAACTGCTCGTCGGTGTAACTGTAACTTACTTAGCTAATGGAGAAACTGTAACTTACTTAGCTAATGGTGTAACTGCTCGTTGGTGTAACTGTAACTTACTTAGCTAATGGTGAAACTGCTCGTCGGTGTAACTGTAACTTACTTAGCTAATGGTGAAACTGCTCGTCGGTGTAACTGTAACTTACTTAGCTAATGGTGTAACTGCTCGTCGGTGTAACTGTAACTTACTTAGCTAATAGTGAAACTGCTCGTCGGTGTAACTGTAACTTACTTAGCTAATGGTGAAACTGCTTGTCGGTGTAACTGTAACTTACTTAGCTAATGGTGAAACTGCTTGTCGGTGTAACTGCTATACTGCTTGCTGTACGTGATTGTACATATGGATTGTGGATTGTGGGTTAAGTAACGTGTTAGTTCTAGTTTGTTGACTATAACGTTAATATGGTGACAACGATGTAGACTGTGTAGCAGTTAGCGGTTATGGTAGGAAAGTTTGGCTAGGAAAGGTTTTTGCGCCTGGTTTTCAGATAGCTATTGTTTTGTTCACTGAAGTCCAAAAGCGAAGCGAAAAGGTGAGAGGAGGAGAGTGCGCAAATGCAAGAAGGAATTATACAACAAGCAAAGTGATCATGCTGTATGTGGCTGCTATGAAAGTGATCATGCTGTATGTGGCTGCTATGAAAGCGATCATGCTGTATGTGGCTGCTATGAAAGTGATCATGCTGTATGTGGCTGCTATGAAAGTGAACTGTGTGTTAGGGTGATCAGGGGTGTATTCATTCCGCCGATTCTGTTGCAAAACGTTTCTTAAATGGAAGCAAACGGAACGAAATGGGCAGAGGCCTACCTGACTTTGTCCAATAGAAAATATAATAATGTTTTGCAACTGTTTGGACTAATGATTACACCCCAGATCAGCTAGATGCAAGCAAGACTGTGCAAAACGGTATTGAATGTGTCACTGTCTGTCACCTTGATTACTCAAATGTGTCTTTTATAGGCTAGGTTGTAGCAACCTCATGATGGCAATAGGGCAAATTCAAGAATCATGTAGTAGCCTAAACCTATCGATGTTACATTGAGCTGAATGAATGGAGTGACAGTCATCCAGTATGCTGTAATGTAAATAAGGTTAATCTTTTAGGCACTGACCGCCACTGGTTGGAACACAGAACACGGAATAGAGAACACGCAGCTGAAACAAAAGAGCTAGAACACCAATGCAGCATGGCAGAATAACTTTAAACAGCCTCTTCCTGTATCCGCCCACTGTCTAGTCGTATTCTAGTCTACTAGCACTCAGACTCACCCGCTAATAATATTCTCAAAGTCATTTAACCCAGGCACTGAAATTCTCTTGCATTCAGTGAGAACAGTGTAGCTGTTTCTGCTTTCAATTTAAATATCCATCTCATGAACACCCTTACAAAAAACGAATAAGGAGACACAGAGAGTTCCAATATATACTTATGATCAATTCTCACAATCTCAGAATTATCCAGAGCGACTTACAGTTAGTGCATACATAATTTGTTTTATTTTTCATACTGGCCCCCCGTGGGAATCAAACTCACAACCATGGCGTTGCAAACGCCATGCTCTACCAACTGAGCTACATCCCTGCCGGCCATTCCCTCCCCTACCCTGGGCCAATTGTGCGCCGCCCCATGGGGGTCTCCCGGTCGCGGCCGGCTACGACAGAGCCTGGATTCGAACCAGGATGTCTAGTGGCACAGCGCCACTCGGGAGTGTCAGACCAATAGTAAAAACATTTTTTTTTTTTACATAAAAATCCCTTTTAGGCCTGTGTATTAAATGTAACAAAAAACAGCTAATAATAACAGAAGCTACAAATAGCTAGCTAGGACGAAATGTCAGGCTAGCTAGCGCCTAGCACTAAACTAGCTAATTCCTAGCACTAAACTAGCTAGTGCCTAGCACTAAACTAGCTAGCGCCTAGCACTAAACTAGCTAGCGGTTATAGCATACAACCTTTAGATACAAATGTAATAAAATGAACCTTCTAAAACATATAATTAGTGTGGTTCACATGTAAAACACTCAATATGAGCCCTCGTTTGTAAAAAAATAAAACCATTTAGGGGCCAAAACATTTGTAACAGAAATTAAAAAATAATCTGAGACGCCATATTGTTCTCACTGACTAGCCTACAAAAGTGAGCTAGCAAGCTAGCTACTTAGCTTGGCTACACTCATGTAAATGTATAAATCTCACTCTTTTTTATTTTTTCACTCGGTCAAACAATTAATGTATACATCAAAATGACCGGAACATCATCTCAGTTTGGTTAAACATGTTATCAAAAAAATGTTGATAGCATAACCATGGAAAACAGGATCAGAATAAGGAGACATGGAGAGCTAGCTTCTCTTTTCTTTTCACTGAGTCAACGTGTCACGGTTTCGGCCGAGGCTGCCTCTCTTCCTTGTTCGGGCAGGCTTCGGCGTTCGTTGTCTCCGGAATACTAGCTGCCACCGTTGCATGTTTCTATGTTCGTTTGCTTTTGTCTGTTTGTTGTGACACCTGTTATCATTTAGTGTAATTAGTGTCCTATAAGTTTCTCGTTGTGTTTGTCTAGTGTTGTGTGTGATTTATTTATTTCTGTCGTGTGTTTGCTTGTAGGAATTACTTATTCGCTCGGTTGAGCTTTACTCCACTGTGTTGGAGCGTTTTACGCACCTGTGTAGTGCGCCTTTTGTTTTGCCTTCGGGCAAGTTTGTTCTATTTTTTCCTTGTTGGAAATTTCACTAAAGTCTTTTGGACTATACTTCGGTGTCCTGCGCTTGATTCCACCACTACACCCACCTACAGCATTACTGACACAACGGTCACGGAAAAACATATGAAGAAAAGAGGCGCGCGCCTGTAGCAAGTAACGCTCCGAACGCCTCTCCCTAGTGGTAAGGCTAAGTATATGTACAGTGGGGAAAAAAAGTATTTAGTCAGCCACCAATTGTGCAAGTTCTCCCACTTAAAAAGATGAGAGAGGCCTGTAATTTTCATCATAGGTACACGTCAACTATGACAGACAAATTGAGAAAATCACATTGTAGGATATTTTATGAATTTATTTGCAAATTATGGTGGAAAATAAGTATTTGGTCACCTACAAACAAGCAAGATTTCTGGCTCTCACAGACCTGTACCTTCTTCTTTAAGAGGCTCCTCTGTCCTCCACTCGTTACCTGTATTAATGGCATCTGTTTGAACTTGTTATCAGTATAAAAGACACCTGTCCACAACCTCAAACAGTCACACTCCAAACTCCACTATGGCCAAGACCAAAGAGCTGTCAAAGGACACCAGAAACAAAATTGTAGACCTGCACCAGGCTGGGAAGATTGCATCTGCAATAGGTAAGCAGCTTGGTTTGAAGAAATCAACTGTGGGAGCAATTATTAGGAAATGGAAGACAAGACCCCACGGGGAATACAAGACCACTGATAATCTCCCTCGATCTGGGGCTCCACGCAAGATCTCACCCCGTGGGGTCAAAATGATCACAAGAACGGTGAGCAAAAATCCCAGAACCACACGGGGGGACCTAGTGAATGACCTGCAGAGAGCTGGGACCAAAGTAACAAAGCCTACCATCAGTAACACACTACACCGCCAGGGACTCAAATCCTGCAGTGCCAGACGTGTCCCCCTGCTTAAGCCAGTACATGTCCAGGCCCGTCTGAAGTTCGCTAGAGTGCATTTGGATGATCCAGAAGAGGATTGGGAGAATGTCATATGGTCAGATGAAACCAAAATAGAACTTTTTGGTAAAAACTCAACTCGTCGTGTATGGAGGACAAAGAATGCTGAGTTGCATCCAAAGAACACCATACCTACTGTGAAGCATGGGGGTGGAAACTTTTTCTGCAAAGGGACCAGGACGACTGATCCGTGTAAAGGAAAGAATGAATGGGGCCATGTATCTTGAGATTTTGAGTGAAAACCTCCTTCCATCAGCAAGGGCATTGAAGATGAAACGTGGCTGGGTCTTTCAGCATGACAATGATCCCAAACACACCGCCCGGGCAACGAAGGAGTGGCACCTGTTTGAACTTGTTATCAGTATAAAAGACACCTGTCCACAACCTCAAACAGTCACACTCCAAACTCCACTATGGCCAAGACCAAAGAGCTGTCAAAGGACACCAGAAACAGGAATTTCAAGGTCCTGGAGTGGCCTAGCCAGTCTCCAGATCTCAACCCCATAGACAATCTTTGGAGGGAGTTGAAAGTCCGTGTTGCCCAGCGACAGCCCCAAAACATCACTGCTCTAGAGGAGACATGCATGGAGGAATGGGCCAAAATACCAGCAAGAGTGTGTGAAAACCTTGTGAAGACTTACAGAAAACGTTTGACCTGTGTCATTGCCAACAAAGGGTATATAACAAAGTATTGAGAAACTTTTGTTATTGACCAAATACTTATTTTCCACCATAATATGCAAATAAATTCATAAAAAATCCTACAATGTGATTTTCTGGATTCTTTTTTCTCATTTTGTCTGTCATAGTTGACGTGTACCTATGATGAAAATTACAGGCCTCTCTCATCTTTTTAAGTGGGAGAACTTGCACAATTGGTGGCTGACTAAATGTATTTTTCCCCCACTGTATATTTTTTTATTTTTTTTATTTTTTTATTTCACCTTTATTTAACCAGGTAAGCCAGTTGAGAACAAGTTCTCATTTACAACTGCGACCTGGCCAAGATAAAGCAAAGCAGTGCGATAAAACAACAACACAGAGTTACATATGGGGTAAAACAAAACATAAAGTCAAAAATACAACAGAAAATATATATACAGTGTGTGCAAATGTAGCAAGTTATGGAGGTAAGGCAATAAATAGGCTATAGTGCAAAATAATTACAATTAGTATTAACATTGGAATGATAGATGTGCAAGAGATGATGTGCAAATAGAGATACTGGGGTGCAAATGAGAAAAATAAATAACAATATAGGGATGAGGTAGTTGGGTGGGCAAATTTTCAGTATATGTGTACACCGAAACCATGGCATTACAGAATTTGCAATTCCACATGTGGAAACTTTGCTACTGCAAGTGCAACGTGTGAACACCACCTTTTCTGAGGAGAATAACACTATTTCACCCCTACACTCACAGGGCCCTACACACTCACACACACTGTCACTCCAACACACACACACAAACACTCACTCCATCATTTGCTGACACACACATAATATGCACATACATTTATACTAAGGAGCTGTGAGGGGAACGGCACCTCCTTACCTTCAGGGTCTGATCAGACCCTACACCCAAACAAGGGCACTTCGTTCATCCACCTCTGGCCTGCTGGCCCCCCTACCTCTACGGAAGCACAGTTCCCGCTCAGCCCAATCAAAGCTATTCGCTGCCCTGGCACCCCAATGGTGGAACAAGCTCCCCCACGACGCCAGGACAGCGGAGTCACTGACCACCTTCCGGAGACACTTGAAACCCTACCTCTTTAAGGAATACCTGGAATAGTATAAAAGTAATCCTTCTATCCCCCCCCCCCCCCCCCCCCCCCCTCCATAAAATAAAAATAAATTGGTTGTCCCACTGGCTATCCTAAGTTGAATGCACCAATTTGTAAGTCGCTCTGGATAAGAGCGTCTGCTAAATGACGTAAATGTAAATGTAAATGTATACTGACTCTACACACCCACTCACATACAAGCTGCTGCTACTCTGTTTATCATATATCCTGTTGCCTAGTCACCTTACCCCTATACATATCTACCTCCATCACTCCAGTATCCCTGCACATTGTTAATATGGAACTGACCCTGTATATAGTCACCTGACCCCTATACATATCTACCTCCATCACTCCAGTATCCCTGCACATTGTTAATATGGTACTGGAACTGACCCTGTATATAGTGGCCTTACCCCTATACATATCTACCTCTATCACTCCAGTATCCCTGCACATTGTAAATATGGTACTGACTTTTTAAGTATTTCCTGTCTATACAGTAGTATGATTACTTATTTACTTACTTTATTGTGTATTTAATATTTAATATTTCTCATGTGGGTTTTTTCTAGTTATACATTGTTATTTATTATTGCATTGTTGGGTTTTGGGTTTGCAAGAAAGGCATTTCCCTATACTTGGCATTAAAACGTTAAACTTGAAACTACATGTGAACTTGCAATTTCACATGTGAAAGTGAGATTTTATACGTGTTTTCTTACATGTGAAACTGCAAATGTAATTTTCTCATGTTAATGTTTTACAAATGTGAACTTGCAATTCCACATGTGAAAGTGAGGTTTTCACATGTGCAGCTTTCTTACATGTGAAACTGAACATGTAATTTTCACATGTGAACATGCAATTTTACATGTGAAACTGCACTTCACATGTGATGTGAAAACATGTTATTCTCCTCACATGAGAAAAGGTGGTGTTAACATGCAAACTCTACATTTAATACATGCGAAAATATGGTTTCACTTGTGAAATTTTAGCACAACGTGAAAACAGCCATTTCACATGTGAAACTGTAAATGTCAAGTTTTTGGTTGTCATTGTAAGTGTATGGCATATATAATTGTCGGATGTACTGTAGGTCTGTGGCCATGAAAGTAGATGTGTGGTTTTGATTCTAACATGGATGGAGTGGTAGTGTGGTTTTGATTGAACACAGAAACTGCTGTCCGGACAGCTCTTAATCCTTGCCCGAAGCGAAAAACGTTTTATCTTCCACATCTCTGATGAGTTTGAACAGATTGTTTCATTGGACTATCAGACTGTCAGTTGGAAGTTAAAAGTCATCTTAGAGGGCGAATGCTAACTCTGGGAGATGTCCGATAACGCTAGATTGGTAGGGCCTGTGGAGACAGGGCAGCCATGCTAATGAACCCAGGGTCTGCAGTAGAGATGAGGCCCGAGCTCAGTCCATAGTAATATAGTCTGTCGTAGTAGTATAATATATATCTGATAAGGTTGAGCCTGTGAAGACAGGGCAGCAATGCTAATGAACCCATGATGCACTGCGCAGAGGATGTACTCTGAGCTCGCTTCTGCATTATTATATAAAAGCAGCGTTTTTTATTATTAAAAATATTGAAAGAGCTTGGGCTACGGAGAGAAACAAAATGGTGCAGTTTCAGGGTCAAAGTGATGTGGGTAGCTGGAGATGTGGGTTGTGTGCTAGTGGGTAGCTGGAGATGTGGGTTGTGTGCTAGTGGGTAGCTGGAGATGTGGGTTGTGTGCTAGTGGGTAGCTGGAGATGTAGGTGTGTGCTAGTGGGTAGCTGGAGATGTGGGTGTGTGCTAGTGGGTAGCTGGATATGTGGGTTGTGTGCTAGTGGGTAGCTGGAGATGTGGGTTGTGTGCTAGTGGGTTGCTGGAGATGTGGGTTGTGTGCTAGTGGGTAGCTGGAGATGTGGGTTGTGTGCTAGTGGGTAGCTGGAGATGTGGGTTGTGTGCTAATGGGTAGCTACTTTGTAGAATAATTTGTAGAATAATAATGAAGACATCAAAACTATGAAATAACACATATGGAATCATGTAGTGACCAAAAAAGTGTTAAACAAATCAAAATATATTTTATATATACAGTCTTGAAGGAGTTGCCACATATGGAGTTCCCACAAATGCTGAACACTTGTTGGCTGCTTTTCCTTCATTCTGTGGTCCGACTCATCCCAAACCATCTCAAATATATTTTATATTTTGATTTGTTTAACACTTTTTTTGGTTACTACATGATTCCATATGTGTTATTTCATAGTTTTGATGTCTTCACTATTATTCTACAATGTAGAAAATAGTAAAAAAAATAAAGAAAAACTCTTGAATGAGTAGGTGTGTCCAAACTTTTGCTTGGTACTGTATATATATATAAAGCAAAGTTATCGGTAGGACTTGGGTCCAGTGGTATAGTGGTATTATTTTAGGTACCGTAGCACACCTTGCATTTTATAATTACAGTTTGTTACTGACTTTAATTGAGGCAGAACTATGTATTGAATAAAATCGACTCGTCAAGGATCCTATGTATTGAGGATCCTAAACCCTTCCTTCCTCCTCTCTTCCTCCAGGTGCGGAGACCTCGTCGTCATCCCAGTCCCACACAGGCCCGGTGTTCGTGGACCTCAGCTTCGTTCTGGAACCTCAGGACACGGTGACATTACGGGGTGGTGTTCTCCAGCTGGACTGCGACGCTCATTCAGACCAGGGTATTCCAGTCATCGTCTGGAAGAAGGACGGGGTGCTGCTCAGCGCCGTGGTGGACGACAGGAGACAGCAGCTGCCTAACGGGTCTCTGGTGGTCCAGAACGTGGTTCACTCACGACACCACCGACCCGACGAGGGGTGCTACCAGTGCCTGGCAGTGCTAGAGGGAGTGGGGGCCATCGTCAGCCGGACGGCTAAAGTCACTGTCTCCGGTAAGACCTTACTTACTTACTTAATCCTTTAAACAATGACTAATGTCCTCCATTTCACTCTATTTTTATCGGTTGCACTTGTTGAGGGTAGTGAGAGCTGTGGCATGCATGCTCCTAATCAAGAGGGGATTCCATTCAGTAGTTAATATAAATCTGTTGTGAGATAGTATTATCATCACATCTCCAGTTTTGAATTGGTTTCTTGAGGGACGTCTCAGTTTATTTCTTGGGCCCTTATTTCTAGGGCCCTTATTTCTAGGGCCCTTATTTCTAGGGCCCTTATTTATAAAAGGGCCCTTATATCTAGGGCCCTTATATCTACCACCACAAGACCCAAACTTTTCCCTTCCTGTTCCTCATCTATCTGTCCTATTCCCCCCTATTTTTCCTATTCCTCATCTATCTGTCCTATTCCTCATATATCTGTCCTATTCCTCATCTATCTGTCCTATTCCTCATCTATCTGTCCTATTCCTCATATATCTGTCCTATTCCTCATCTATCTGTCCTATTCCTCATCTATCTGTCCTATTCCTCATATATCTGTCCTATTCCTCATCTATCTGTCCTATTCCTCATATATCTGTCCTATTCCTCATCTATCAGAGTTCAGTCTGCTTGATCCTCTATTATTGGATATGAGCTACATCCAATACAGTGTGAGCCAGAGGAGGCTGGTGGGAGGAGCTATAGGAGGAGGGCTCATTATAATGGCTGAAATTATGTTAAAGACAGAGTTTATGTGGTCTCAAGACCAAGACCACTAGATCAAGAGTCCATGGGACCTTTCTTCAATTGGAAGACACTCAAGTAGAGCAAACTCTGCTACAGTACAGGAGACTACAGTAGAGTACAGTAGGGACAGTAGGGTACAATAGGGTACAGTAGGGTACAGTAGGTTAGAGTACAGTAGACTACATTAGGGTACAGTACAGTACATTAGGGTACATCACTGTACTGTACATTAGAGTACAGTAGGGTACAGTACAGTACATTAGGTTATAGTACATTAGAGTTCAGTAGGGTTCAGTAGGGCGAAGTACAGCACAGTAGGGTACAGTAGAGTACAGTAGGGTTCAGTAGAGTTCAGTAGGGTTCAGTAGAGTACAGTAGGGTTCAGTAGAGTTCAGTAGGGTTCAGTAGAGTACAGTAGGGTTCAGTAGAGTTCAGTAGGGTTCAGTAGAGTTCAGTAGGGTACAGTAGAGTACAGTAGGGTGCAGTAGAGTACAGTAGGGTTCAGTAGGGTTCAGTAGGGTGGAGTAGGGTTCAGTAGGGTGGAGTAGAGTACAGTAGGGTGGAGTAGAGTACAGTAGGGTTCAGTAGGGTTCAGTAGGGCGAAGTACAGCACAGTAGGGTACAGTAGAGTACAGTAGGGTTCAGTAGGGTACAGTAGGGTTCAGTAGGGTACAGTAGGGTCCAGTAGGGTACAGTAGGGTTCAGTAGGGTACAGTAGGGTTCAGTAGGGTACAGTAGGGTGTGGTAGGGTACAGTAGGGTGTGGTAGGGTACAGTAGAGTAGAGTAGGGTGGAGTAGGGTGGAGTAGGGTTCAGTAGGGTACAGTAGGGTGTGGTAGGGTACAGTAGGGTGTGGTAGGGTACAGTAGAGTAGAGTAGGGTGGAGTAGAGTACAGTAGGGTGGAGTAGAGTACAGTAGGGTGCAGTAGGGTACAGTAGGGTACAGTAGGGTACAGTAGGGTGGAGTAGAGTACAGTAGAGTAGAGTAGGGTGGAGTAGAGTACAGTAGGGTGGAGTAGAGTACAGTAGGGTGCAGTAGGGTACAGTAGGGTACAGTAGGGTACAGTAGGGTGGAGTAGGGTACAGTAGGGTACAGTAGGGTGGAGTAGAGTACAGTAGAGTACAATAGAGTACAGTAGGGTAGAGTAGGGTACAGTAGGGTAGAGTAGGGTAGAGTAGAGTACAGTAGGGTGCAGTAGGGTACAGTAGGGTACAGTAGGGTACAGTAGGGTGGAGTAGGGTACAGTAGGGTACAGTAGGGTGGAGTAGAGTACAGTAGAGTACAATAGAGTACAGTAGGGTAGAGTAGGGTACAGTAGGGTAGAGTAGGGTGGAGTAGGGTACAGTAGGGTGGAGTAGAGTACAGTAGGGTGGAGTAGAGTACAGTAGGGTGCAGTAGGGTACAGTAGGGTACAGTAGGGTACAGTAGGGTTCAGTAGGGTACAGTAGGGTCGAGTAGGGTTCAGTAGGGTTCAGTAGGGTGTGGTAGGGTACAGTAGGGTGGAGTAGAGTACAGTAGGGTGGAGTAGAGTACAGTAGGGTGGAGTAGAGTACAGTAGGGTGGAGTAGAGTACAGTAGGGTGGAGTAGAGTACAGTAGGGTGGAGTAGAGTACAGTAGGGTGGAGTAGAGTACAGTAGGGTGGAGTAGAGTACAGTAGAGTACAATAGAGTACAGTAGGGTAGGGTTCAGTAGGGTACAGTAGGGTACAGTAGGGTGGAGTAGAGTACAGTAGGGTACAGTAGGGTACAGTAGGGTGGAGTAGAGTACAGTAGAGTACAATAGAGTACAGTAGGGTAGGGTTCAGTAGGGTGCAGTAGGGTACAGTAGGGTAGAGTAGGGTGCAGTAGGGTACAGTAGGGACAGTAGGGTGGAGTAGAGTAGGGTGCAGTAGGGTACAGTAGGGACAGTAGGGTACAGTACAGTACTTCAGTGGTTGCCAAAATGTCCCTATTAATTAATTTAGTGGTAATGAACTCAATCTCATCTGATCCATACTGCAAATCATCTATTTTATGTGACAATGGTTTCTATAGATGAAATAGGGTTTATTTCAAGTATTTTCATAGTTTTCATAGTTCCTTACTCATGATGGTTAATTTGTGTGTATCCCAGTAAGAGCTTCCCGCAAATCTTTTTTTCCCTCTGGTAAAATAGGTGTGAAAGGTGTGGGCTACAGACAAGTGGTTTTCTGCATTGTAAAGTTGTAACCATGGACACAAAGCCATGCTCCGGTTGTTTCTTTGGCAGGGACTGTGGTATATCTGAGCCCAGAGACATATATTAAAACATTGATTACTCTGGCTAAGCCTAATCAGAATTGCATATGCTAATGGTTTTCACAAATGAAGTAAAATTATACAATACATGACTTTGCTCATGATGCAGGGCCCCTCAAATGATACTGATGTAAACAACAGCCTGAGACCCCATGGGACTTAAAACAACGGCACAGATGGAACCATGTGACATTCAATGTATTACAGCACATTATAGACGTCTATGGTTTTTGGCCAAATAGATGTCAATGGTTGGGCTCTTGGAGGGGTTGGCAACCCCCCCCCCCCCCCCCCGCTGGCTATGCATCTCAATACTCTACACTTTTTTTCTGAAGTGTGCACTTGTCCACTACCCACATGGTGGTCCTCTGTAGCTCAGTTGGTAGAGCATGGGGCAGGCAACTTTAAAATGGAGACAGCCTCGATGGCGCTGCCCTCTATATATCTCTATGGCGTCAATTGTTTCAGTTGTGACCGTTTCGGTTTGGACAATTTAGACTTTTTTTTTTTTTTTTTTTTACTTTAAAGCGGCAATCAGCAGTTGAAACAATAACAACAAGCATACTAACCGCCACTGTTTCGCTCAAAAGCTGAGGCATGGGGCTGGAGAAATGTAACCACTCAAATTCATGGACAGCGCTATGGATGACCATCCATGACATCAAAATGATAGTTTGAACCATGTTTTGAGGCTATGCTGTGGTTGTTTACATGTACTTTGTTCACAAACTTTGGCGTAAAACAAGCTAATATTCTGGGTTCTGATGGGATATGACAGTTGAACTAAGCTCATGAGGCATTTCTGAGTTAAATTCTTCAAGAATCAATGGGTAGAATCAATGGGTAGAATGAATGGGTAGAATGAATGGGTAGAATCAATGAGTAGAATGAATGGGGTAGAATCAATGGGTAGAATCAATGAGTAGAATGAATGGGGTAGAATCAATGGGTAGAATCAATGGGTAGAATCAATGGGTAGAATCAATGGGTAGAATGAATGGGTAGAATGAATGGGTAGAATCAATGGGTAGAATAAATGGGTAGAATCAATGGGTAGAATCAATGGGTGCAATTTATGTAGCTTCTGCAGATTGCCCCTTTAAAGAGTGACTGCTCCTTAAAAAGCAACTTCTCGTTTTGAAAACGGCCTATGTGGCATCGATAGGAGCCAGAAACATTTATTCTAGTGTCAAAATTGACTACAAAGTGTAAATAGGGTAATTCGGGTCATAAAGTCAGTCTCGTCCAAAACGGAGATTTGTGATAGAAGAAAATGGTCTGTCACGGAATGAAGGGTACCGTAACAGTTTTCCTTGGGTTGGGTTTATTTCAATCCTGCCCACAGCTGGCAGCTCCCAAGTAATCATCAACCCTGCCCACCGCTGGCAGCTCCCAAGTAATCATCAATCCTGCCCACAGCTGGCAGCTCCCAAGTAATCATCAATCCTGCCCACAGCTGGCAGCACCCAAGTAATCATCAATCCTGCCCACCGCTGGCAGCTCCCAAGTAATCATCAACCCTTCCCACAGCTGGCAGCTCCCAAGTAATCATCAACCCTTCCCACAGCTGGCAGCTCCCAAGTAATCATCAACCCTTCCCACAGCTGGCAGCACCCAAGTAATCATCAACCCTTCCCACAGCTGGCAGCACCCAAGTAATCATCAACCCTTCCCACAGCTGGCAGCACCCAAGTAATCATCAACCCTTCCCACAGCTGGCAGCACCCAAGTAATCATCAACTCTTCCCACAGCTGGCAGCACCCAAGTAATCATCAACCCTTCCCACAGCTGGCAGCACCCAAGTAATCATCAACCCTTCCCACAGCTGGCAGCACCCAAGTAATCATCAACCCTTCCCACCGCTGGCAGCTCCCAAGTAATCATCAATCCTGCCCACCGCTGGCAGCTCCCAAGTAATCATCAACCCTTCCCACAGCTGGCAGCACCCAAGTAATCATCAATCCTGCCCACTGCTGGCAGCTCCCAAGTAATCATCAATCCTGCCCACAGCTGGCAGCACCCAAGTAATCATCAATCCTGCCCACCGCTGGCAGCTCCCAAGTAATCATCAATCCTGCCCACCGCTGGCAGCTCCCAAGTAATCATCCAATGTCAAACCAACTTTGCCATGGTCGCACACCAGCCGGCTGAAGCTAATTGGCTAAATACGTTGGCTAGCAATAGCTAGCCTAGGTGACTGCAAGACACAATACCTGGTTAGACTGTTTCAAGTTATCTAGAAGGGTGAGTGACTGTAACTGTGTACTGCTTTGGCAGAGTGAATGTACAAACGCTTGCCACACCCACATGGTCCCTTTGTCTGACTATCCCAGGCGTTCTGTAGTTCCCTTTGTCTGACTATCGCAGGCGTTCTGTAGGTCCCTTTGTCTGACTATCCCAGGCGTTCTGTAGGTCCCTTTGTCTGACTATCTCAGGCGTTCTGTAGGTCCCTTTGTCTGACTATCCCAGGCGTTCTATAGGTCCCTTTGTCTGACTATCCCAGGCGTTCTGTAGGTCCCTTTGTCTGACTATCCCAGGCGTTCTGTAGGTCCCTTTGTCTGACTATCGCAGGCGTTCTGTAGGTCCCTTTGGCTGACTATGGCAGGCATTCTGTAGGTCCCTTTGGCTGACTATCGCAGTTGTTCTGTAGGTCCCTTTGTCTGACTATCGCAGGCGTTCTGTAGGTCCCTTTGGCTGACTATCGCAGGCGTTCTGTAGGTCCCTTTGGCTGACTATCACAGGCGTTCTGTAGATCCCTTTGTCTGACTATGGCAGGCGTTCTGTAGGTCCCTTTGTCTGACTATGGCAGGCGTTCTGTAGGTCCCTTTGGCTTCTATAATACATTGTTACAGTGTTGGCTTCTGGTAAGGTGAATGATAGTCTGGTCAGTTAGCGGACACATAGGAACACAGTTACTGGAGCTGAAAAACGCAGTATAATGCATCTACTGTACCCATCTACTGTACCCATCTACTGTACCCATCTCCTGTACCCATCTCCTGTACCCATCTCCTGTACCCATCTCCTGTACCCATCTCCTGTACCCATCTCCTGTACCCAGCTACTGTACCCATCTACTGTACCCATCTCCTGTACCCATCTCCTGTACCCATCTCCTGTACCCATCTACTGTACCCAACTACTGTACCCATCTCTTCTTCAGCCTGGAAGGTCATGTAGATTCAGTCAGGCATCACATGTTGTACTGCACAAGCCCCCTAAAAGCCCCCTAAAGAAAACCCTGCTCTGTTTCAGTTATTTCCCCCTAAAGAAAACCCTGCTCTGTTTCAGTTATTTCCCCCTTGTCACGCTCGTCTAAGGAGGAGGACCAAGGCGCAGCGTTGAAGGCAAACATCTTCTTTAATTAATAAATGATCACACGATCAAAACAACAAAACGAAACCGTGACGTCCCTGGTTACATACACCAACCAACACGGAACAAGAAACCACAAACACAAAGTGAAAGACTAAATATGGCTCCCAATCAGAGACAACCAGCTGACACTCGTTGCCTCTGATTGGGAGTCACTCAGGCCAACATAGAAATACAAACATATAATTACACACCCTGGCTCAACATAACAGTGTCCCCAGAGCCAGGGCGTGACAGTACCCCCCCCTAAAGGCGCGGACTCCGACCGCGCCAACTAAATACCACAGGGGAGGGACCGGGTGGGCACTCCGCCTAGGCGGCGGATCCGGCTCCGGGCATGCTCCCCACTCCTTCTCTAACCCCCCAAAGTACCCCTGGTCCGATCTGGCCCTGCTGACCAGAGCTGAACTGAACACTGGTGGAGCGGATTGCTCTAGCTCCGGCGTGACGCAGCACCTGACCGGTGCCGGACCCGCCACCGGTAGAACAGGCACGGGCCGTGCCGGACTGACAACGCACACCACTGGCTTGGTGTGGGGAGCAGGAGCGGGCCGAGCCGGGCTGACGAAACGCACCACTGACTTGGTGCGGGGAGCAGGAGCGGGCCGGACCGGGCTGACGAAGCTCACCACTGACTTGGTGCGGGGAGCAGGAACGGGCCGTGCCGGGCTGACGACGCGCACCACTGACTTGGTGCGGGGAGCAGGAACGGGCCGGACAGGGCTGACGAAACGCACCACAGACTTGGTGCGGGGAGCAGGAATGGGCCGGACTGGGCTGGCGACGCGCACCACAGACTTGGTGCGGAGAGCAGGAACGGGCAGGACAGGGCTGACGAAACGCACCACAGACTTGGTGCGGGAAGCAGGAATGGGCCGGACTGGGCTGGCGACGCGCACCACAGACTTGGTGCGGAGAGCAGGAACGGGCCGGACAGGGCTGACGAAACGCACCACTGACATGGTGCGGGGAGCAGGAATGGGCCGGGCCGAGCTGGCGATGCGCACCGTAGACTTGGTGCGAGTGGCAGGAACAGGCCGGACCGTACTGGGAACACACACCACTGGCCCTACGTGGGGATCAGGAACAGGCCGGACCGGACTGGCAACACACGCCAGTACCTCTCGCCGTGCCTCTACATCTTCCACCCCCTCTTCGACCATTGGCCCCTGTAACCTGGCGGCCTCCTCTGCCAATCCGCTGGGCCGCTCTGCCGCCGTCTCCTGCTGGCCCGTCGTCCACGGCGTTAGCCCCCCCCTAAAAATGTTCTGGGCTTCACTCCTACCCGTGGACCAGGTCTCCATATCCCTCGCCAGCCGTTCGCCCTTCTGCCCCAATGTCAAGCCCCTCTCCTCCTCATCCGGCTTGACCCAGTCGAGGAGGCGAAGGAGATCTGTTAGAGATCTCCCTGGCGATGGCTCCTGGACACGCTGCTTGGTCACATCTTGGTGGTTTCTTCTGTCACGCTCGTCTAAGGAGGAGGACCAAGGCGCAGCGTTGAAGGCAAACATCTTCTTTAATTAATAAATGATCACACGATCAAAACAACAAAACGAAACCGTGACGTCCCTGGTTACATACACCAACCAACACGGAACAAGAAACCACAAACACAAAGTGAAAGACTAAATATGGCTCCCAATCAGAGACAACCAGCTGACACTCGTTGCCTCTGATTGGGAGTCACTCAGGCCAACATAGAAATACAAACATAGAATTACACACCCTGGCTCAACATAACAGTGTCCCCAGAGCCAGGGCGTGACACCCCTAAAGAAAACCCTGCTCTGTTTCAGTTATTTCCCCCTAAAGAAAACCCGGCTCTGTTTCACAGTTATTTTCCCCAATTTACAATTATTAAACATATTAGGGGTGTTTATTGGTATTTATGATATTGATGAATGAACTGCGTTGTTGAGGGAGCTAGCACATCAGCATTTCACTGCACCTTGTACACCTGCTGGAAACTGTGTGATAAATACATTTGATTTGAATCAAGCTGTAAAAGCCCTGCTGTTGTAGAACTGTTGAGAGCAGAAGGAGGTAGATGTGAGTAAGAATTGCATTCTGCTAACTCTGTGGGAGGCTAGCAGCTCCCTGGCTGTCTGTTAGCTCTGCATCTAGAGATTAATGTACAACAGCAGGCACACACACACACACACACACACACACACACACACACACATCCCAGCAGTAGGCTTCACACTCCTTCCTCTACTTCCTCCACGGCTGTTTGGATAAACTTCAACACAACTCTATATAACAAACTCTGTCATGTGTTATACAGACACACACACACACACACACACACACACACACACACACACACACACACACACACACACACACACACACACACACACACACACACACACAGAGAGACAGACACAGACACACACACAGAGAGACAGACACACACACAGAGAGACAGACAGACAGACAGACAGACAGACAGACAGACAGACAGACAGACAGACAGACAGACAGACAGACGGACAGACAGACAGACAGACAGACAGACAGACAGACAGACAGACAGACAGACAGACAGACAGACAGACAGACAGACAGACAGACAGACAGACAGACAGACAGACAGACAGACAGACAGACAGACAGACAGACAGACATACAGACAGACAGACAGACAGGCAGGCAGGCAGGCAGGCAGGCAGGCAGGCAGGCAGGCAGGCAGACAGGCAGGCAGACAGACAGTAGTTGAGCTCTCTACCAGGTCAGCCCAAGGACATGACATGGTTAGGCTGCACTCATCCCTACCAGAGACAGGTTGGCTTAATGTGGTGAAATAGACACTCTATTTCATGGTAAAACCCATCCATGACACATGATTTACTATGGGATGTCTTCTGACAGTTCAGCGATATCTTTAAATTACATTTTATTTTTTCTACTGTTAGAAAAAAAACGAGATGAGACCCCCATTCCCTTCCCCTTTCCCCCAAAGGACATATTGGTCTCCTGGTGAAACCATGGAAACAGCCGCTAGCCTAGCATGCTAGCGAGGAGCATCAACTGAAAGTGACATTGGTGTCTTTAAAGTGATGCCAGTTGGCAGCTGTCATCAGCCATGTTGTTAAAGGGATAATCTGGAGTGTGGCATTATCCAGCCAAATGGAGCCCTTTGGTTGTGATTGAAGTGCCAGTCAGACTCCTAACAGCCGTCAAGGAGTATGACATCATGGCACCATGCACTCTCAGCATCTTTCAGCTAATATGGTACAGACAGGGATCACTCTCTGGGAGCCATAGTCTGTCTGCTGTCTGTCTGGGATCGATAGTCTTTCTGTCCTTCTGTCTGGGATCCATTGTCTTTCCGTCTGTCGTTCTGTCTGAAATAAGCACATTTCAGCCAATATGGTGCAGACAGGGCTTTGCTGTCTGGCTGGCTGGCTGTCCATCTGTCTACAATAAATATGTTTCACTTAATATGGTGCAGAGATTCAGAGGGCTCTGTCTGTCTGTCTGTCTGTCTGTCTGTCTGTCTGTCTGTCTGTCTGTCTGTCTGTCTGTCTGTCTGTCTGTCTGTAATGAGAGCATATTTCATATGACAGTATCTGTCTATCTGACTGAATGACTGGCTGGCTGTCAACCACTGCTCCGTCTGTCTGTCTGACTGAATGACTGGCTGGCTGTCAACCACTGCTCCGTCTGTCTGTCTGTCTGTCTGTCTGTCTGTCTGTCTGTCTGTCTGTCTGTCTGTCTGTCTGTCTGTCTGTCTGTCTGTCTGTCTGTCTGTCTGTCTGTCTGTCTGTCTGTCTGTCTGTCTGTCTGTCTGTCTGACTGAATGACTGGCTGGCTGTCAACCCCTGCTCTGTCTGTCTGTCTGTCTGCAATGAGAACATCTTTCATGTTTTGGAGAGCATATGTTTAACCTCCCAGAAAAAAACACATTCTCACAACTTATTGTTACTTGAGTATAATGTATCCAGTTAGAATATGTAAATGTAGAAGGCTGCTACTTCCTACTTTCATGTGTGTATTCACAGAATGTCTTTAGAACAGTGATATGGATGTAGCACAAGATAACAGAATTGCTCAGTGTAGACGTTCAAAAGGTTCACGTCAGTGTGACTCAAATATTGTTATTTCAGCATAAATGCAGCACCATCTCAACAACACTGAATTGCTCACTGTAGGAGACATCCTAATGATCCCATCACTTCTCAGTGTGAGTCAAGTGTTCTTCTTAGAGCCTAATCTGTGTGTATGGATGTTAAGTAGCATCGTAGTGTTGCGCTGCTGCCCTCGCTGCAGGTCCTCCCCATGCCAGGAATACATTAACAGCGCTGCCAGCGGCTCTGTGACAAGTTGGCAGACGGCACGGGTGGCATGTCCACGGGAGGAAGAGCCAGTCAGTAGAGACAGATCTTGACTAACGACTCATACTCATGAATGACAGACAGATGGACAGACACAGAGACAGACAGAGACTGAGAGGCATGCAGGCCGGCAAGCATGCAGGCAGACAGACAGACAGACAGACAGACAGACAGAAAGACAGACAGACAGACAGACAGACAGACAGACAGACAGACAGACAGACAGAAAGACAGACAGACAGACAGACAGACAGACAGACAGACAGACAGACAGACAGACAGACAGACAGACAGACAAGGCACTAGAGAGCCAGCTTTTTGTTGATACACCCTCAGAACTAGTTGTGTAATGCACTAGAAAGGTCAAAGTCAAGATCCAATTCTGATTGCAGAGTGCAAAGCCTTTTTTATACTGTTATCATATTTAAATCTGTCTGTTCGTATTATATGTGAAGAGTAAACTGTTTGGGTGCTTGAAGCAGAGTTTAAATTCAAGTGTTGAATGCCTTTCATTGTATTCTTCAAACTCTTCCAACTCTGACTGTTGAAGTGGAATATAAAGTGCAGGTGACCTTTGACTTTTAGAGCCATACTGTTTTAAACTAGCTGTTTTAAACTAGCTGTTTTATTCCATTAACATAAACAAGATAATGCTTCCCAGTGTGGGCTCTGAAAGCATCTTTATTATATGTTCTGAAAATCTAATTAGAAACGCTTGTTTTTAAGATTTACACTCCCCTGTTGTGGGAACAGTAGTCCGGTTTAAATGTAATTCTGTTTTTGCAAAAGCTTCTATTTCAAAAGCTATATTTTCTTTACAACATAATAGAGATGTAAGTATTCACTGAGATGCATCGGCCCCCGTTCAAATATTTAAGATACGAGTGCATTGGTTGGCGGGAACCCAAACTGATCCAAATGTAGCATGCATCGGTCAGAAAACCGATTTAAAACGTTACAAATTGCCAGTTCACTCAAATGTTTTGATAATTTTACTTTATTTCTACCTTCCGAAAATACCTCTCATCTTTGTGATGATGGATGCGTCCTCTCCTTCAGTGTCGAACTGCATGTAACTATGTTGACAGTCAATGATCTACAAGTCATTTTGCATGCCGAACAACCCCCAGGCAATATCAGTAGCACTGTGCGCTGAACAAAGAGATATCAATTCTGCCGCACCTTCTTCATTCTAATGCTTGAAAAAATGGCTTGCGTAATATTATGCTTTATTGGTAATGTGTGAAACCAATGTTGTTATCTAATGCGCTGTTTAAAATGTTGTTATACCTGAATAAAGGTAAGATACTGCCTGCCGGAGACGACTCTCATCTGGCCACAGCTGTTGATCGTGGTTTACATTCGATTTTATTTAGATTGTTCAGGTTCACCATCAGCAATAGTTGTGGAAGTTGTGTTTTAAACAATCAGTGAATATGGTTATTTTTTAGATATACAGGGTAAAGTAGATACTTTCATAATGAGGACAGCAATCACTTTAGCAAGCCACACTGCATGGCCGAAGCTAAAGGAGGAGAAGCACTTTAAAAACCCTCCAAACGGTCAACATCTCTCAGACCATGAGAAACAAGATTGAGAGTCTTTAGGTGCCTTTTGGCAAATTCCAAGCGGGCTGTCATGTGCCTTTTTACTGAGGAGTGGCTTCCGTCTGGCCACTCCACCATAAAGGCCTGATTGATGGAGTGCTGCAGAGATGGTTGTTCTTCTGGAAGGTTCTCGTCTCTCCTCAGATGAACTCTGTCAGTGACCATCGGGTTCTTGGTCACCTCCCTGACCAAGGCCCTTCTCCCCCGATTGCTCAGTTTGGCCGGGTGGCCAGCTCTAGGATGAGTCTTGGTGGTTCCAAACTTCTTCCATGTAAGAAGGATGGAGGCCACTGTGTTCTTGGGGACCTTCAATACTGCAGACATTTTGGGGTACCCTTCAACAAATCTGTGCATCAACACAATCCTGTCTCTGAGCTCTACGGACAATTCCTTAAATCTCATGGCTTCGTTTTTGTTCTGACATGCACTGTCAACTGTGGGACCTTATATAGACAGGTGTGTGCCTTTCCAAATCATGTCCAATCAATTGAATTGACCACAAGTGGACTCCAATCATGTTGTAGAAACATCTCAAGGATGATCAATGGAAACAGGATACACCTCCCATAGCAAAGGGTCTGAATACGTATGTCAATAAGGTATTTTTGTTTTTTATTTGAAATACATTTGCAAACATTTCGAAAAACCTGTTTTCGCTTTGTCATTATGAGGTATTGTGTGTAGAATGATGAGGAAAAACATGTATTTAATCCATTTTAGAATAAGGCTGTAACGTAACAAAATGTGGAAAAGTGAAGGGGTCTGAATACTTTCCGAATGCACTGTATATTCTAGTCATTTAGCAGACACTCTTATCCAGAGAGACTTACAGTTAGTGAGTCGTTTAGCAGACACTCTTATCCAAAGAGACTTACAGTTAGTGAGTCATTTAGCAGACACTCTTATCCAGAGTCAGTTAGTGAGTCATTTAGCAGACACTCTTATCCAGAGAGACTGACAGTTAGTGAGTCATATTAGCAGACACTCTTATCCAGAGTTAGTTAGTGAGTCATTTAGCAGACACTCTTATCCAGAGAGACTGACAGTTAGTGAATCATTTAGCAGACGCTGTTATCCAGAGAGACTGACAGTTAGTGAGTCATTTAGCAGACACTCTTATCCAGAGTCAGTTAGTGAGTCATTTAGCAAACACTCTTATCTAGAGTCAGTTAGTGAGTCATTTAGCAGACACTCTTATCTAGAGTCAGTTAGTGAGTCATTTAGCAGACATTCTTATCCAGAGAGACTGACAGTTAGTGAATCATTTAGCAGACGCTGTTATCCAGAGAGACTGACAGTTAGTGAGTCATTTAGCAGACACTCTTATCCAGAGTCAGTTAGTGAGTCATTTAGCAAACACTCTTATCTAGAGTCAGTTAGTGAGTCATTTAGCAGACACTCTTATCTAGAGTCAGTTAGTGAGTCATTTAGCAGACATTCTTATCCAGAGAGACTGACAGTTAGTGAGTCATTTAGCAGACACTCTTATCCAGAGTCAGTTAATGAGTCATTTAGCAAACACTCTTATCTAGAGTCAGTTAGTGAGTCATTTAGCAGACACTCTTATATAGAGTCAGTTAGTGAGTCATTTAGCAGACATTCTTATCCAGAGAGACTGACAGTTAGTGAGTCATTTAACAGACACTCTTATCCAGAGTCAGTTAGTGAGTCATTTAGCAGACACTCTTATCCAGAGTCAGTTAGTGAGTCATGTAGCAGACATTCTTATCCAGAGAGACTGACAGTAAGTTAATTCATCTAAAGTTACAATATAAAAAAAAATATATATATAAAAAATGTTAATTGCACAAGTAAAACTTTCTTCAAACAAAACCTTCTCTCTGGGTGTTGAGGATAGTGAGTCATAACATCAGGAAGCTGGCTGTTGTAAATTGACCAATGAAACGCCCCCATTCCCCTGGGGACGGCTGTGGCATTTCTCCGTAATTAAAAGGGAAGCTCTTCAGGAGAATTGAATGACTCACAGAATCAATAATGGTTGGTGTGGTAATACCTCTGACTGAGTGCCTCTCTCTCTTTCTCTATCCATCTCTCCATCTCTCTCTCTCTATGTCTCTGTCCATCTCTCTCCATTTCTCTCTCATGTCTCCATCTCTTTGTCCTCCCGCTCGCTCTCTCTCTCTCTCATCTCTCCATCTCTCTCTCTCTCTCTGAGTGGGAGCGAGGCCACTGCTGAGTTCTCTTAAACAGAGCTAGGAGCTTCTCTGTGGGGACGACTGGGTGACACTGATGGAAAGGCCTTTACCCATCCTCCCTTCTCTCTCTCTGTCACTGAGAGCCTGGGAGCGACAGCAGGAGAGGAGAGCAGAAATGAAAGTGAGGGAGATGGAGGTGGCAGTGGAGGAGGGTGATGGAGGGAGTGAGACAGGCACAAAGGGAAGAGAGAGGAAGCTAGAGGGACACAGAGGGAAACAGAGAGACAGATAGATAGAGTGTCACAGTGGTCCCTGAAAGCAGGAGGATGATGGACATACGATGTGTCTGTCTGTGTGTGTGATTCTTTAGTGGCAGACAGGTGTCTACAGGGGACAGGGGCGCTATTAGAGAAATCAGGAAGCTGGCTGTTGTAAATTGACCAATCAAACGACCCCATTCCCCAGGGCCAGAAAATAGCAGTTGAACTCTGACCTCTATAGGTGGATCAGGACAGGTGTGTCCAGTTGGTTCAGAACTCATTGTCACCAACCCTGGTACAACTAGTGCTCAGTCCTACTTTGACTTTCACTGCTAGCTGCTAGCTACTCTACCAACCAGTCAGTCGTACTATCACTGTTAATACTATATCAACCAGTCATTCATAATTTCACTGTTGCTACGATACTAGAGTCAGTGTTCAGTCCCACCTTTCCTTTCACTGTTGCTACGATACTAGAGTCCGTGTTCAGTCCCACCGTTCCTTTCACTGTTGCTACGATACTAGAGTCAGTGTTAATTCCCACCTTTCCTTTCACTGTTGCTACGATACTAGAGTCAGTGTTCAGTCCCACCGTTCCTTTCATTGTTGCTACGATACTAGAGTCAGTGTTCAGTCCCACCTTTCCTTTCACTGTTGCTACGATACTAGAGTCAGTGTTCAGTCCCACCTTTCCTTTCACTGTTGCTACGATACTAGAGTGTTCAGTCCCACCTTTCCTTTCACTGTTGCTATGATACTAGAGTCAGTGTTCAGTCCCACCTTTCCTTTCACTGTTGCTACGATACTAGAGTCAGTGTTCAGTCCCACCTTTCATTTCACTGTTGCTACGATACTAGATTCAGTGTTTAGTCCCACCTTTCCTTTCACTGTTGCTACGATACTAGATTCAGTGTTTAGTCCCACCTTTCCTTTCACTGTTGCTACGATACTAGAGTTAGTGTTCAGTCCCACCTTTCCTTTCACTGTTGCTACGATACTAGATTCAGTGTTTAGTCCCACCTTTCCTTTCACTGTTGCTACGATACTAGATTCAGTGTTTAGTCCCACCTTTCCTTTCACTGTTGCTACGATACTAGAGTTAGTGTTCAGTCCCACCTTTCCTTTCACTGTTGCTACGATACTAGATTCAGTGTTTAGTCCCACCTTTCCTTTCACTGTTGCTACGATACTAGAGTTAGTGTACAGTCCCACCTTTCCTTTCACTGTTGCTACGATACTAGAGTCAGTGTTCAGTCCCACCTTTCCTTTCACTGTTGCTACGATACTAGATTCAGTGTTTAGTCCCACCTTTCCTTTCACTGTTGCTACGATACTAGAGTCAGTGTTCATTCCCACCTTTCCTTTCACTGTTGCTACGATACTAGAGTCAGTGTTCAGTCCCACCTTTCATTTCACTGTTGCTATGATACTAGAGTCAGTGTTAAGTCCCACCTTTCCTTTCACTGTTGCTACGATACTAGATTCAGTGTTTAGTCCCACCTTTCCTTTCACTGTTGCTATGATACTAGATTCAGTGTTCAGTCCCACCTTTCATTTCACTGTTGCTACGATACTAGAGTCAGTGTTCAGTCCCACCTTTCCTTTCACTGTTGCTACGATACTAGAGTCAGTGTTCAGTCCCACCTTTCATTTCACTGTTGCTACGATACTAGAGTCAGTGTTCAGTCCCACCTTTCCTTTCACTGTTGCTACCATACTAGAGTCAGTGTTCAGTCCCACCTTTCATTTCACTGTTGCTACGATACTAGAGTCAGTGTTCAGTCCCACCTTTCCTTTCACTGTTGCTATGATACTAGAGTCAGTGTTCAGTCCCACCTTTCATTTCACTGTTGCTACGATACTAGAGTCAGTGTTCAGTCCCACCTTACCTTTCACTGTTGCTACGATACTAGAGTCAGTGTTCAGTCCCGCCTTTCATTTCACCGTTGCTACGATACTAGAGTCAGTGTTCAGTCCCACCTTTACTAGATTCAGTGTTTAGTCCCACCTTTCCTTTCACTGTTGCTATGATACTAGAGTCAGTGTTCAGTCCCACCTTTCCTTTCACTGTTGCTACGATACTAGAGTCAGTGTTCAGTCCCACCTTTCATTTCACTGTTGCTACGATACTAGATTCAGTGTTTAGTCCCACCTTTCCTTTCACTGTTGCTACGATACTAGATTCAGTGTTTAGTCCCACCTTTCCTTTCACTGTTGCTACGATACTAGAGTTAGTGTTCAGTCCCACCTTTCCTTTCACTGTTGCTACGATACTAGAGTCAGTGTTTAGTCCCACCTTTCCTTTCACTGTTGCTACGATACTAGATTCAGTGTTTAGTCCCACCTTTCCTTTCACTGTTGCTACGATACTAGATTCAGTGTTTAGTCCCACCTTTCCTTTCACTGTTGCTACGATACTAGAGTTAGTGTACAGTCCCACCTTTCCTTTCACTGTTGCTACGATACTAGAGTCAGTGTTCAGTCCCACCTTTATTTTCACTGTTGCTACGATACTAGAGTCAGTGTTCATTCCCACCTTTCCTTTCACTGTTGCTACGATACTAGAGTCAGTGTTCAGTCCCACCTTTCCTTTCACTGTTGCTATGATACTAGAGTCAGTGTTAAGTCCCACCTTTCCTTTCACTGTTGCTACGATACTAGATTCAGTGTTTAGTCCCACCTTTCCTTTCACTGTTGCTATGATACTAGATTCAGTGTTCAGTCCCACCTTTCATTTCACTGTTGCTACGATACTAGAGTCAGTGTTCAGTCCCACCTTTCCTTTCACTGTTGCTACGATACTAGAGTCAGTGTTCAGTCCCACCTTTCATTTCACTGTTGCTACGATACTAGAGTCAGTGTTCAGTCCCACCTTTCCTTTCACTGTTGCTACCATACTAGAGTCAGTGTTCAGTCCCACCTTTCATTTCACTGTTGCTACGATACTAGAGTCAGTGTTCAGTCCCACCTTTCCTTTCACTGTTGCTATGATACTAGAGTCAGTGTTCAGTCCCACCTTTCATTTCACTGTTGCTACGATACTAGAGTCAGTGTTCAGTCCCACCTTACCTTTCACTGTTGCTACGATACTAGAGTCAGTGTTCAGTCCCGCCTTTCATTTCACCGTTGCTACGATACTAGAGTCAGTATTCAGTCCCACCTTTCCTTTCACTGTTGCTATGATACTAGAGTCAGTGTTCAGTCCCACCTTTCATTTCACTGTTGCTACGATACTAGAGTCAGTGTTCAGTCCCACCTTTCCTTTCACTGTTGCTACGATACTAGAGTCAGTGTTCAGTCCCACCTTTCCTTTCACTGTTGCTACGATACTAGAGTCAGTGTTAAGTCCCACCTTTCCTTTCACTGTTGCTACGATACTAGATTCAGTGTTTAGTCCCGCCTTTCCTTTCACTGTTGCTATGATACTAGAGTCAGTGTTCAGTCCCACCTTTCATTTAACTGTTGCTACGATACTAGAGTCAGTGTTCTGTCCCACCTTTCCTTTCACTGTTGCTACAATACTAGAGTCAGTGTTCAGTCCCACCTTTCATTTCACCGTTGCTACGATACTAGAGTCAGTGTTCAGTCCCACCTTTCCTTTCACTGTTGCTACGATACTAGAGTCAGTGTTCAGTCCCGCCTTTCATTTCACTGTTGCTACGATACTAGAGTCAGTGTTCAGTCCCACCTTTCATTTCACCGTTGCTACGATACTAGAGTCAGTGTTCAGTCCCACCTTTCCTTTCACCGTTGCTACGATACTAGAGTCAGTGTTCAGTCCCACCTTTCATTTCACTGTTGCTATGATACTAGAGTCAGTGTTCAGTCCCACCTTTCATTTCACTGTTGCTACGATACTAGAGTCAGTGTTCAGTCCCACCTTTCCTTTCACTGTTGCTACGATACTAGAGTCAGTGTTCAGTCCCACCTTTCCTTTCACTGTTGCTACGATACTAGAGTCAGTGTTCAGTCCCACCTTTCCTTTCACTGTTGCTACGATACTAGAGTCAGTGTTCAGTTCCACCTTTCATTTCACTGTTGCTACGATACTAGAGTCAGTGTTCAGTCCCACCTTTCATTTCACTGTTGCTACGATACTAGAGTCAGTGTTCAGTCCCACCTTACCTTTCACTGTTGCTACGATACTAGAGTCAGTGTTCAGTCCCGCCTTTCATTTCACCGTTGCTACGATACTAGAGTCAGTGTTCAGTCCCACCTTTACTAGATTCAGTGTTTAGTCCCACCTTTCCTTTCACTGTTGCTATGATACTAGAGTCAGTGTTCAGTCCCACCTTTCCTTTCACTGTTGCTACGATACTAGAGTCAGTGTTCAGTCCCACCTTTCATTTCACTGTTGCTACGATACTAGATTCAGTGTTTAGTCCCACCTTTCCTTTCACTGTTGCTACGATACTAGATTCAGTGTTTAGTCCCACCTTTCCTTTCACTGTTGCTACGATACTAGAGTTAGTGTTCAGTCCCACCTTTCCTTTCACTGTTGCTACGATACTAGATTCAGTGTTTAGTCCCACCTTTCCTTTCACTGTTGCTACGATACTAGATTCAGTGTTTAGTCCCACCTTTCCTTTCACTGTTGCTACGATACTAGATTCAGTGTTTAGTCCCACCTTTCCTTTCACTGTTGCTACGATAGTAGAGTTAGTGTACAGTCCCACCTTTCCTTTCACTGTTGCTACGATCCTAGAGTCAGTGTTCAGTCCCACCTTTCCTTTCACTGTTGCTACGATACTAGAGTCAGTGTTCATTCCCACCTTTCCTTTCACTGTTGCTACGATACTAGAGTCAGTGTTCAGTCCCACCTTTCCTTTCACTGTTGCTATGATACTAGAGTCAGTGTTAAGTCCCACCTTTCCTTTCACTGTTGCTACGATACTAGATTCAGTGTTTAGTCCCACCTTTCCTTTCACTGTTGCTATGATACTAGATTCAGTGTTCAGTCCCACCTTTCATTTCACTGTTGCTACGATACTAGAGTCAGTGTTCAGTCCCACCTTTCCTTTCACTGTTGCTACGATACTAGAGTCAGTGTTCAGTCCCGCCTTTCATTTCACCGTTGCTACGATACTAGAGTCAGTATTCAGTCCCACCTTTCCTTTCACTGTTGCTATGATACTAGAGTCAGTGTTCAGTCCCACCTTTCATTTCACTGTTGCTACGATACTAGAGTCAGTGTTCAGTCCCACCTTTCCTTTCACTGTTGCTACGATACTAGAGTCAGTGTTCAGTCCCACCTTTCCTTTCACTGTTGCTACGATACTAGAGTCAGTGTTAAGTCCCACCTTTCCTTTCACTGTTGCTACGATACTAGATTCAGTGTTTAGTCCCGCCTTTCCTTTCACTGTTGCTATGATACTAGAGTCAGTGTTCAGTCCCACCTTTCATTTAACTGTTGCTACGATACTAGAGTCAGTGTTCTGTCCCACCTTTCCTTTCACTGTTGCTACAATACTAGAGTCAGTGTTCAGTCCCACCTTTCATTTCACCGTTGCTACGATACTAGAGTCAGTGTTCAGTCCCACCTTTCCTTTCACTGTTGCTACGATACTAGAGTCAGTGTTCAGTCCCGCCTTTCATTTCACTGTTGCTATGATACTAGAGTCAGTGTTCAGTCCCACCTTTCATTTCACCGTTGCTACGATACTAGAGTCAGTGTTCAGTCCCACCTTTCCTTTCACCGTTGCTACGATACTAGAGTCAGTGTTCAGTCCCACCTTTCATTTCACTGTTGCTATGATACTAGAGTCAGTGTTCAGTCCCACCTTTCATTTCACTGTTGCTACGATACTAGAGTCAGTGTTCAGTCCCACCTTTCCTTTCACTGTTGCTACGATACTAGAGTCAGTGTTCAGTCCCACCTTTCCTTTCACTGTTGCTACGATACTAGAGTCAGTGTTCAGTCCCACCTTTCCTTTCACTGTTGCTACGATACTAGAGTCAGTGTTCAGTTCCACCTTTCATTTCACTGTTGCTACGATACTAGAGTCAGTGTTCAGTCCCACCTTTCATTTCACTGTTGCTACGATACTAGAGTCAGTGTTCAGTCCCACCTTACCTTTCACTGTTGCTACGATACTAGAGTCAGTGTTCAGTCCCGCCTTTCATTTCACCGTTGCTACGATACTAGAGTCAGTGTTCAGTCCCACCTTTACTAGATTCAGTGTTTAGTCCCACCTTTCCTTTCACTGTTGCTATGATACTAGAGTCAGTGTTCAGTCCCACCTTTCCTTTCACTGTTGCTACGATACTAGAGTCAGTGTTCAGTCCCACCTTTCATTTCACTGTTGCTACGATACTAGATTCAGTGTTTAGTCCCACCTTTCCTTTCACTGTTGCTACGATACTAGATTCAGTGTTTAGTCCCACCTTTCCTTTCACTGTTGCTACGATACTAGAGTTAGTGTTCAGTCCCACCTTTCCTTTCACTGTTGCTACGATACTAGATTCAGTGTTTAGTCCCACCTTTCCTTTCACTGTTGCTACGATACTAGATTCAGTGTTTAGTCCCACCTTTCCTTTCACTGTTGCTACGATACTAGATTCAGTGTTTAGTCCCACCTTTCCTTTCACTGTTGCTACGATAGTAGAGTTAGTGTACAGTCCCACCTTTCCTTTCACTGTTGCTACGATACTAGAGTCAGTGTTCAGTCCCACCTTTCCTTTCACTGTTGGTACGATACTAGAGTCAGTGTTCATTCCCACCTTTCCTTTCACTGTTGCTACGATACTAGAGTCAGTGTTCAGTCCCACCTTTCCTTTCACTGTTGCTATGATACTAGAGTCAGTGTTAAGTCCCACCTTTCCTTTCACTGTTGCTACGATACTAGATTCAGTGTTTAGTCCCACCTTTCCTTTCACTGTTGCTATGATACTAGATTCAGTGTTCAGTCCCACCTTTCATTTCACTGTTGCTACGATACTAGAGTCAGTGTTCAGTCCCACCTTTCCTTTCACTGTTGCTACGATACTAGAGTCAGTGTTCAGTCCCACCTTTCATTTCACTGTTGCTACGATACTAGAGTCAGTGTTCAGTCCCACCTTTCCTTTCACTGTTGCTACCATACTAGAGTCAGTGTTCAGTCCCACCTTTCATTTCACTGTTGCTACGATACTAGAGTCAGTGTTCAGTCCCACCTTTCCTTTCACTGTTGCTATGATACTAGAGTCAGTGTTCAGTCCCACCTTTCATTTCACTGTTGCTACGATACTAGAGTCAGTGTTCAGTCCCACCTTACCTTTCACTGTTGCTACGATACTAGAGTCAGTGTTCAGTCCCGCCTTTCATTTCACCGTTGCTACGATACTAGAGTCAGTATTCAGTCCCACCTTTCCTTTCACTGTTGCTATGATACTAGAGTCAGTGTTCAGTCCCACCTTTCATTTCACTGTTGCTACGATACTAGAGTCAGTGTTCAGTCCCACCTTTCCTTTCACTGTTGCTACGATACTAGAGTCAGTGTTCAGTCCCACCTTTCCTTTCACTGTTGCTACGATACTAGAGTCAGTGTTAAGTCCCACCTTTCCTTTCACTGTTGCTACGATACTAGATTCAGTGTTTAGTCCCGCCTTTCCTTTCACTGTTGCTATGATACTAGAGTCAGTGTTCAGTCCCACCTTTCATTTAACTGTTGCTACGATACTAGAGTCAGTGTTCTGTCCCACCTTTCCTTTCACTGTTGCTACAATACTAGAGTCAGTGTTCAGTCCCACCTTTCATTTCACCGTTGCTACGATACTAGAGTCAGTGTTCAGTCCCACCTTTCCTTTCACTGTTGCTACGATACTAGAGTCAGTGTTCAGTCCCGCCTTTCATTTCACCGTTGCTACGATACTAGAGTCAGTGTTCAGTCCCACCTTTCATTTCACCGTTGCTACGATACTAGAGTCAGTGTTCAGTCCCACCTTTCCTTTCACCGTTGCTACGATACTAGAGTCAGTGTTCAGTCCCACCTTTCATTTCACTGTTGCTATGATACTAGAGTCAGTGTTCAGTCCCACCTTTCATTTCACTGTTGCTACGATACTAGAGTCAGTGTTCAGTCCCACCTTTCCTTTCACTGTTGCTACGATACTAGAGTCAGTGTTCAGTCCCACCTTTCCTTTCACTGTTGCTACGATACTCGAGTCAGTGTTCAGTCCCGCCTTTCATTTCACCGTTTCTACGATACTAGAGTCATTGTTCAGTCCCATCTTTCATTTCACCGTTGCTACGATACTAGAGTCAGTGTTCAGTCCCACCTTTCCTTTCATCGTTGCTACGATACTAGAGTCAGTGTTCAGTCCCACCTTTCATTTCACTGTTGCTATGATACTAGAGTCAGTGTTCAGTCCCACCTTTCCTTTCACTGTTGCTACGATACTAGAGTCAGTGTTAAGTCCCACCTTTCCTTTCACTGTTGCTACGATACTAGATTCAGTGTTTAGTCCCGCCTTTCCTTTCACTGTTGCTATGATACTAGAGTCAGTGTTCAGTCCCACCTTTCATTTAACTGTTGCTATGATACTAGAGTCAGTGTTCAGTCCCACCTTTCATTTAACTGTTGCTTCGATACTAGAGTCAGTGTTCAGTCCCACCTTTCCTTTCACTGTTGCTACAATACTAGAGTCAGTGTTCAGTCCCACCTTTCATTTCACCGTTGCTACGATACTAGAGTCAGTGTTCAGTCCCACCTTTCCTTTCACTGTTGCTACGATACTAGAGTCAGTGTTCAGTCCCGCCTTTCATTTCACCGTTGCTACGATACTAGAGTCAGTGTTCAGTCCCACCTTTCATTTCACCGTTGCTACGATACTAGAGTCAGTGTTCAGTCCCACCTTTCCTTTCACCGTTGCTACGATACTAGAGTCAGTGTTCAGTCCCACCTTTCATTTCACTGTTGCTATGATACTAGAGTCAGTGTTCAGCCCCACCTTTCATTTCACTGTTGCTATGATACTAGAGTCAGTGTTCAGTCCCACCTTTCCTTTCACTGTTGCTACGATACTAGAGTCAGTGTTTAGGCCCACCTTTCATTTCACTGTTGCTATGATACTAGAGTCAGTGTTAAGTCCCACCTTTCCTTTCACTGTTGCTACCATACTAGAGTCAGTGTTCAGTCCCGCCTTTCATTTCACTGTTGCTACGATACTAGAGTCAGTGTTCAGTCCCACCTTTCATTTCACCGTTGCTACGATACTAGAGTCAGTGTTCAGTCCCACCTTTCCTTTCATCGTTGCTACGATACTAGAGTCAGTGTTCAGTCCCACCTTTCATTTCACTGTTGCTATGATACTAGAGTCAGTGTTCAGTCCCACCTTTCATTTCACTGTTGCTACGATACTAGAGTCAGTGTTCCGTCCCACCTTTCCTTTCACTGTTGCTACGATACTAGAGTCAGTGTTTAGTCCCACCTTTCATTTCACTGTTGCTATGATACTAGAGTCAGTGTTCAGTCCCACCTTTCCTTTCACTGTTGCTACGATACTAGAGTCAGTGTTCAGTCCCACCTTTCCTTTCACTGTTGCTACGATACTAGAGTCAGTGTTTAGGCCCACCTTTCATTTCACTGTTGCTATGATACTAGAGTCAGTGTTCAGTCCCACCTTTCCTTTCACTGTTGCTATGATACTAGAGTCAGTGTTCAGTCCCACCTTTCCTTTCACTGTTGCTACTACACCAAAAAAAAAAACCTGATGAATGCAGCTTGATCTCAATAGAATGCTACTTTCCTATCTATACCAGAGTCAGTCATACACATCCTCTGACTTCTGGCTAAGTGAATTCACAGTGAGCTTATTGGGAATTTCTTATTCAGTTTGATGAATATTAATGAGGTTTGATTTAACATGAGAGATGTCTAATTCATACAGTAATATAATGTCATTCTGTCATTTCTTAGATTCACCAGCATCATAGAGGACTGTCAACTTAGATTAAGGACATAATACTCATTCATTTGTTTTTTTTTGCACACATTGAACCTTGACATAGACCAACCAATCAGCAGCCAGCAGAGGTTTCCCCGTGCCTGTCTGTCCCAAATGGTACCCTATTACTTATATAGTTCACTAATGGTGAATAGGATGCCATTTGGGACACAGCCCCTTGTCTAACTGTCATTAGCTGTATCTGAGAGCTGAGAGGGGCTCACCGTATTGAAGCATGCCTGATTAATTATAAACACCCTCTCTCCCCTGGCTGTGCCAGTGATATTGTACAGCAGGCAGCTGGAAGTGACAGCTTGTCATTGTCAGCTGTTCCTCAGGTACTCCTGGGGCCTGTCCTGGCCATTGTAGGAGAGGGAGGGATGCTTCCACGGCACTGTAGGCTACAATACCTGTAGTTTCCCTGTATTTGGGATTGAGACAGCTGTGAAGCCAGCTGTAGCGTACTTGATGTTTGTGTTTATCAGTCTGTTATTAAAGAATGTGAAACAATGTAATGTATGTTTGCTGCTTTTCATTTCATCATGTATGGCTGTTTTTCGGTGCTAAAATACATTTGTTCAAATGGGCAGAATATCATATAGCCTACAGAAATGTGATCTGTTATAGGCCTACAGTATATGCGAAAATATTTGGATCTGGTAAAAGCCTGACATTTGGTTGTTTCAATTAAAAAAATACTCTTTGTAACTTGATTATAGAAATGGAAACAAATAAATGTATCCATCTCACACACGTGGTTATGGGCTTAATGAAAAGACTGTGGTAACGCTCTGTTGAGGATCCTGGAGGACTGTGGTAACACTCTGTTGAGGATCCTGGAGGACTGTGGTACCACTCTGTTGAGGATCCTGGAGGACTGTGGTACCACTCTGTTGAGGATCCTGGAGGACTGTGGTAACACTCTGTTGAGGATCCTGGAGGACTGTGGTAACGCTCTGTTGAGGATCCTGGAGGACTGTGGTAACGCTCTGTTGAGGATCCTGGAGGACTGTGGTAACACTCTGTTGAGGATCCTGGAGGACTGTGGTAACACTCTGTTGAGGATCCTGGAGGACTGTGGTAACGCTCTGTTGAGGATCCTGGAGGACTTGTGGTAACGCTCTGTTGAGGATCCTGGAGGACTGTGGTAACGCTCTGTTGAGGATCCTGGAGGACTGTGGTAACACTCTGTTGAGGATCCTGGAGGACTGTGGTAACGCTCTGTTGAGGATCCTGGAGGACTGTGGTAACACTCTGTTGAGGATCCTGGAGGACTGTGGTAACGCTCTGTTGAGGATCCTGGAGGACTGTGGTAACGCTCTGTTGAGGATCCTGGAGGACTGTGGTAACGCTCTGTTGAGGATCCTGGAGGACTGTGGTAACGCTCTGTTGAGGATCCTGGAGGACTGTGGTAACACTCTGTTGAGGATCCTGGAGGACTGTGGTAACGCTCTGTTGAGGATCCTGGAGGACTGTGGTAACGCTCTGTTGAGGATCCTGGAGGACTGTGGTAACACTCTGTTGAGGATCCTGGAGGACTGTGGTAACGCTCTGTTGAGGATCCTGGAGGACTGTGGTAACACTCTGTTAAGGATCCTGGAGGACTGTGGTAACACTCTGTTGAGGATCCTGGAGGACTGTGGTACCACTCTGTTGAGGATCCTGGAGGACTGTGGTACCACTCTGTTGAGGATCCTGGAGGACTGTGGTAACACTCTGGTGAGGATCCTGGAGGACTGTGGTAACGCTCTGTTGAGGATCCTGAAAGACTGTGGTAACGCTCTGTTGAGGATCCTGGAGGACTGTGGTAACACTCTGTTGAGGATCCTGGAGGACTGTGGTAACACTCTGTTGAGGATCCTGGAGGACTGTGGTAACACTCTGTTGAGGATCCTGGAGGACTGTGGTAACGCTCTGTTGAGGATCCTGGAGGACTTGTGGTAACGCTCTGTTGAGGATCCTGGAGGACTGTGGTAACGCTCTGTTGAGGATCCTGGAGGACTGTGGTAACACTCTGTTGAGGATCCTGGAGGACTGTGGTAACGCTCTGTTGAGGATCCTGGAGGACTGTGGTAACGCTCTGTTGAGGATCCTGGAGGACTGTGGTAACGCTCTGTTGAGGATCCTGGAGGACTGTGGTAACGCTCTGTTGAGGATCCTGGAGGACTGTGGTAACGCTCTGTTGAGGATCCTGGAGGACTGTGGTAACGCTCTGTTGAGGATCCTGGAGGACTGTGGTAACACTCTGTTGAGGATCCTGGAGGACTGTGGTAACGCTCTGTTGAGGATCCTGGAGGACTGTGGTAACGCTCTGTTGAGGATCCTGGAGGACTGTGGTAACGCTCTGTTGAGGATCCTGGAGGACTGTGGTAACACTCTGTTGAGGATCCTGGAGGACTGTGGTAACGCTCTGTTGAGGATCCTGGAGGACTGTGGTAACACTCTGTTGAGGATCCTGGAGGACTGTGGTAACACTCTGTTGAGGATCCTGGAGGACTGTGGTACCACTCTGTTGAGGATCCTGGAGGACTGTGGTAACACTCTGTTGAGGATCCTGGAGGACTGTGGTAACGCTCTGTTGAGGATCCTGGAGGACTGTGGTAACGCTCTGTTGAGGATCCTGGAGGACTGTGGTAACACTCTGTTGAGGATCCTGGAGGACTGTGGTAACACTCTGTTGAGGATCCTGGAGGACTGTGGTAACGCTCTGTTGAGGATCCTGGAGGACTTGTGGTAACGCTCTGTTGAGGATCCTGGAGGACTTGTGGTAACGCTCTGTTGAGGATCCTGGAGGACTGTGGTAACGCTCTGTTGAGGATCCTGGAGGACTGTGGTAACGCTCTGTTGAGGATCCTGGAGGACTGTGGTAATGCTCTGTTGAGGATCCTGGAGGACTGTGGTAACACTCTGTTGAGGATCCTGGAGGACTGTGGTAACGCTCTGTTGAGGATCCTGGAGGACTGTGGTAACGCTCTGTTGAGGATCCTGGAGGACTGTGGTAACGCTCTGTTGAGGATCCTGGAGGACTGTGGTAACGCTCTGTTGAGGATCCTGGAGGACCGTGGTAACGCTCTGTTGAGGATCCTGGAGGACTGTGGTAACGCTCTGTTGAGGATCCTGGAGGACCGTGGTACCGCTCTGTTGAGGATCCTGGAGGACTGTGGTAACACTCTGTTGAGGATCCTGGAGGACTGTGGTAACGCTCTGTTGAGGATCCTGGAGGACTGTGGTAACGCTCTGTTGAGGATCCTGGAGGACTGTGGTAACACTTTGTTGAGGATCCTGGAGGATTGTGGTAACGCTCTGTTGAGGATCCTGGAGGACTGTGGGACCCGGTCATAGGCTTTATTAGATCAGGGTTATGGGCTTAAAGAAAAGAAGACACCTGTACCATGTCAGGTATAGAGTTGAAATGTATTACATTTTGAGTTTGCATCCCAATGTTACACTTTATATACATCACAGAAGACTGAAATATAACAAAACCGTTTGACAAAGAAACACAGGATTTTCAGCGTTTAAAAAAAATCATAATGTTGATTAATTATGAAATTATAAAAAATATGAATAACATTCCACCCATGAGGTCACTAGAGGGTGATTTGGTCATTTGACTGCAGGAAACCAATCAGACACTAGCAGATGATCAACATCAATTTAGGGATAATGGATCCAAGGTGTATCACCGAATAATTCTAGGCCCTTATACTAGTGGAATGGGACTAGTATTACTAGAGACGCTGGTTATGTAGTTATTCGTTTTTTCCAAACTGCCCCCTGTAATAATTTATATATTTTTTTATTAAATTGAGTCTGATGACGGAACCCTTGAAGTTTTTATTCTAGGCGTGAAGATAATCAACATCATGCCCATAATAAACTACACCGCTAACTCGTGCTTGGCTGCCAAATGTAGACCTATAGGTATAGTGGCTGCTGGAAAACACACTTCAGATGCGCTTATGGATGAGAACGTGAACTTTCCATTTCCAAATAGTTAGTTTTCCCTTGACTTTTTTCACATTTTGTTACGTTACAGCCTTATTCAAACATTTATTAAATAAAAAATGTTCCTCATTAATCTACACACAATATCCCATAATGAAAAAGTGAAAACAGGTTTTTATAAATTTTTGAAAATGTATAAAAAATTAAAAACATAAATACCTTATTTACGTAAGTATTCAGACCCTTTGCTATGAGACTCGATATTGAGCTCAGGTGCATCCTGTTTCCCTTGATCATCCTTGAGATGTTTCTACAACTTGATTGGAGTCGACTTGTGGTCAATTCAATTGATTGGACATGATTTGGAAAGGCACACACCTGTCTATATAAGATCCCACAGTTGACAGTGCATGTCAGAGCAAAAACCAAGCCATGAGGTTGAAGGAATTGTCCGTAGAGCTCCGAGACAGGATTGTGTCGAGGCACAGATCTGGGGAAGGGTAGCAAAAAACTGAGCAATTGGGGGACAAGGGCCTTGGTCAGGGAGGTGACCAAGAACCCGATGGTCACTCTGACAGAGCTCCAGAGTTTCTCTGTGGAGATGGGAGAACCTTCCAGAAGGACAACCATTTCCGCAGCACTCCACCAATCAGGCCTTTATGGTAGAGTGGCCAGATGGAAGCTACTCCTCAGTAAAAGGCACATGACACCCCTATTGGAGTTTACGAAAAGCCACCTAAAGGACTCTCAGACCATGAGAAACAAGATTATCTGGTCTGATGAAACCAAGATTGAACTCTTTGGCCTGAATTCCAAGCGTCACGTCTGTAGGAAACCTGGCACCATCCCTACGGTGAAGCATGGTGGTGGCAGCATCATGCAGTGGGGATGTTTTACAGCAGCAGGGACTGGGAGACTAGTCAGGATCGAGGCAAAGCAGGTTATTCTGGCTGGAATTCTTGTTCTCCTCCGCTGTGCAGAATCTCTAATAACTATCAACAAAAAATAAAAATAAAACGTCTCATAATGTGCTGAAAATGAATGAATCTGTGCCGTGCCTTACTAAAGCCAATTCCTATCCAACACATGCTGTTTGAGTCCTACTTTTCAAGGAAATATCCTAGTGCTAGTTTTATTATTGGTAATTAGATTCTAGAGCAAATTGAAAGAAAATGAATTATTACCAGGTTATTGAATATGTGGCAAAAAAAAATGTTTTATGATTCCATAAATCAGCCCTACTCTGTTTTATTCTGTCTACAAGGAAGGAAACGAATGTAGCGCATGCTTCCTGTGACTCAATCATGCTTCCTGTGACTCAAT
>CM062481.1:4584808-4592308 GCA_031479575.1 Coregonus ussuriensis
AGAATGGTGTTTGTAAACAACATCCAACTTTCCCGGGACATAGACATGTCTTATAAGAGCAGAAAGCTTCAATTCATGTTAATCGAAGTACACTGTCCAATTTACAGTAGCTATTACAGCTAAAAAATACCATGCTATTGTTTGAGGAGACAACAAAAGCACAACAACAACAAAACACTTTTGTCACGGCAACTGGTTTGATACATTCACCTCTGAAGGTAAATAATGTACTTACATTCAGTAATCTTGCTCTGATTTGTTATCCCGAGGGTCCCAGAGATAAAATGTAGTGTAGTTTTGCTTGAAAAAAACTTTTTTTTACAATTTTTTTATATTCAATTGATGGAACTGGGTTCTACAGTTTGACCTCTGACTCCACACCCACCCCGCCCGGCCATCTAGATGTGTGAAGGTCAGTGTCTTTTCTGTAGGGAAGCTAATGATCCATCATTTATGACATTCCAGGGAGTGTGCAAACTTAAATGTTGTATTACCATAGTATTTTTGTATGGTCTCTATAGTTATGTACTTGAAAACCATTTCGGCACATTTGGGAAAACTCCTGGCAGACTTGATACAAAATATTGTGTAGTGATGTAATTCTTCACTGGATCAGTCTGAAACTTTGCATACACACTTCTGCATTCTGGTGGACAACATCTAAGTTACATCTAGAATCCTACAGTCGTGGTCAAAAGTATTGAGAATGACACAAGTATTGGTCTTCACAAAGTTCGCTGCTTCAGTGTTATGAGATATCTTTGTCAGACGTTACTATGGTATACTGAAGTATAATTACAAGCATTCCATAAGGGTCAAAGGCTTTTATTGACAATTACATTAAGTTTATGCAAAGAGTCAATATTTGCAGTGTTGACCCTTCTTTTTCAAGACCTCTGCAATCCGCCCTGGCATGCTGTCAATTAACTTCTGGGCCACATCCTGACTGATGGCAGCCCATTCTTGCATAATCAATGCTTGGAGTTTATCAGAATTTGTGGGTTTTTGTTTGTCCACCCGCCTCTTGAGGATTGACCACAAGTTCTCAATGGGATTAAGGTCTGGGGAGTTTCCTGGCCATGGACCCAAAATGTTGATGTTCTGTTCCCCGAGCCACTTAGTTATCACTTTTGCCTTATGGCAAGGTGCTCCATCATGCTGGAAAAGGCTTTGGTCGTCACCAAACTGTTCTTGGATGGTTGGGAGAAGTTGCTCTCGGAGGATGTGTTGGTACCATTCTTTATTCATGACTGTGTTCTTAGGCAAAATTGTGAGTGAGCCCACTCCCTTGGCTGAGAAGCAACCCCACACATGAATGGTCTCAGGATGCTTTACTGTTGGCATGACACAGGGCTGATGGTAGCGCTCAACTTGTCTTCTCTGGACAAGCTTTTTTCTGGATGCCCCAAACAATCGGAAAGGGGATTCATCAGAGAAAATGACTTTACCCCAGTCCTCAGCAGTCCAATCCCTGTACCTTTTGCAGAATATCAGTCTGTCCCTGATGTTTTTCCTGGAGAGAAGTGGCTTCCTCACTGCCCTTCTTGACACCAGGCCATCCTCCAAAAGTATTCGCCTCCCTGTGCGTGCAGATGCACTCCCACCTGCCTGCTGCCATTCCTGAGCAAGCTCTGCACTGGTGGTGCCCCGATCCCGCAGCTGAATCAACTTTAGGAGACGGTCCTGGCGCTTGCTGGACTTTCTTGGGCGCCCTGGAGCCTTTTTCACAATAATTGAACCTCTCTCCTTGAAGTTCTTTGATGATCCGATATTTTTTTTAAACATTTTAGTCATTTAGTAGACGCTCTTCACCAGAGAGACTTACAGTTTTCATACTGGTCCCCCTTGGGAATCGAACTAACTGAGCTACACTGCAAATATTGACTCTTTGCATAAACTGAATGTCATTGTCAATAAAAGCCTTTGACACTTATGGAATGCTTGTAATTATAAATGGTTGATTTAGGTGCAATCTTACTGGCAGCAATATCCTTGCCTGTGAAGCCCTTTTTGTGCAAAGCAATGATGACGGCACGTGTTTCCTTGCAGGTAACCATGGTTAACAGAGGAAGAACAATGATTTCAAGCACCACCCTCCTTTTAAAGCTTCCAGTCTGTTATTCTAACTCAATCAGCATGACAGAGTGATCTCCAGGCTTGTCCTCGTCAACACTCTCACCCGTGTTAACGACAGAATCACTGACATGATGGCAACTGGTCCTTTTGTGGCAGGGCTGAAATGCAGTGGGAATGTTTCTTGGGGATTAAGTTAATTTTCATGGCAAAGAGGGACTTTGCAATTAATTGCAATTCATCTGATCACTCTTCATAACATTCTGGAGTATATGCAAATTGCCATCATAAAAACTGAGGCAGCAGACTTTGTGAAAATTTATATTTGTGTCATTCTCATAACTTTTGACCACGACTGTAGACTTGATTGTGTGTTTTGGATCATTGTCTTGCTGCATGACCCAGCTGCGCTTCAGTTTCATTTCACAGACGGATGGCCTGACATTCTCCTGTAGAATTCTCTGATACAGAGTCTGGCCTTTCTCTTGCATTTCAAAGATGATGCAACAAAAAATAATAATAGAAAATGCATGTTTTTTTGTTTGTATTATCTTTTACCAGATCTAATGTGTTATAGTCTCCTACATTAATTTCACATTTCCACAAACTTCAAAGTGTTTCCTTTCAAATGGTATCAAGAATATGCATATCCTTGCTTCAGGTCCTGAGCTACAGGCAGTTAGATTTGGGTACATTTGAAGTCGGAAGTTTACATACTCTTAGGTTGGAGTCATTAAAACTTGTTTTTCAACCACTCCACACATTTCTTGTTAACAAACTATAGTTTTGGCAAGTCGGTTAGGACTAGCCAGACTACGGTTTGCAACTGCACATGGGGACAAAGATCTTACTTTTTGGAGAAATGTCCTCTGGTCTGATGAAACAAAAATATAACTGTTTGGCCATAATGACCATTGTAATGTTTGGAGGAAAAAGGGGGTTGCTTGCAAGCCGAAGAACACCATCCCAACCGTGAAGGACGGGGGTGGCAGCATCATGCTGTGGGCGTGCTTTACTGCAGGAGGGACTGGTGCACTTCACAAAATAGATGGCATCATGAGGAAGGAAAATTATGTGGATATATTGAAGCAACATCTCAAGACATCAGTCAGGAAGTTAAAGCTTGGTCGCAAATGGGTCTTCCAAATGGACAATGACCCCAAGCATACTTCCAAAGTTGTGGCAAAATGGCTTAAGGACAACAAAGTCAAGGTATTGGAGTGCCCATCACAAAGCCCTGACCTCAATCCTATAGAAAATGTGTGGGCAAAACTGAAAAAGCGTGTGCGAGCAAGGAGGCCTACAAACCTGATTCAGTTACACCAGCTCTGTCAGGAGGAATGGGCCAAAATTCACCCAACTTATTGTGGGAAGCTTGTGGAAGGCTACCCAAAACGTTTGACCCAAGTTAAACAATTTAAAGTCAATGCTACCAAATACTAATTGAGTGTATGTAAACTTCTGACCCAATGGGAATGTGATGAAAGAAATAAAAGCTGAAATAAATCATTCTCTCTACTATTATTGTCACGATCGCCTAAGAAGTATGACCAAAGCGCAGCCTTGGGAGTGAACATCTTGACTTTAATAATCACACGAGAATACAAAACAAACCACGATCGTGAAGTCCTCAGTGAATACTACTGAACAATGAACAAAAACCCACAACCACAAGGTGAACACAGACATTTAAATATGGCTCCCAATCAGAGATAACGAGCCGACAGCTGACACTCGTTACCTCCGATTGGGAGTCACTGACCAAACATAGAACGCGAACACCTAGACACTACCCACAGTACAAAACACACGGAAATCTACACACCCTGACTAAACATAAAAAGTCCCAGAGCCAGAGTGTGACAGTACCCCCCCCCTAAAGGCGCGGACTGCGACCGCGCCTAAATACAAGCAAACAGGGGAGGGCTGGGTGGGCATTCCTCCTCGGCGGCGGTTCCGGCTCCGGGCCTCCTCCCCACTTCCTCTCCAACCCCCCAAAGTACCCCTGGTCCTGTCTAGCCCCGCTGGCCGCAACCGGACTGACGACACGCGCCCCTGGCTTGGCGCGTGGAACAGGAACGGACCGGACCGGGCTGACGATACACACCCCTGGCTTGGTGCGTGGAGTAGGACCGGACCGGAATGGGCTGGCAACGCGCACCACAGACTTGGTGCGGAGAGTAGGGACGAGCCGGACAGGGCTGACGAAACGCACCCTTGGCTTGGGGCGTGGAGCAGGACCAGGCCGGACAGGGCTGACAAGACGCACCACAGACTTGAGCCGGGGAGCAGGAACAGGCCGAACCGGGCTGGCGACACGTACCACAGACTTGGTGCGGGGAGCAGGAACAGGCCGGGCCGGGCTGGCGACGCGCATCATTGGCTTGGAGCGGGGAGCAGGCACGGGCCGGACAGGGCTGACGAAACGCACCACAGACTTGGTGCGGGGAGCAGGAACAGACAGGACCGCACTGGGGACACACACCCCTGGCCCTACACGGGGATCAGGAACGGGCCGGACCGGACTGGAAACACCCCCCAGTACCTCTCGCCGTGCCTCCACACTTTCCATCCCCTTCGTAACCAGTGGCCCCCTTAAACTGGCGGCCATATCTGCCAACCTCTTGCACTCCTCCGGGCCGTACACCTTCTGCCCCGACGTCGTGAGCCCCCCCCTAAAAATGTTCTGGGGGTCTCTCCTCTCGGTGGACCAGGCCTCTATAGTCCTCTCCCAACCTTCGCTCTTCTGTCTCCACCACCCGTCATCCAACTGCTGCTTGGTCTCGTTGTGGTGGGTTTTTCTGTCACGATCGCCTAAGAAGTATGACCAAAGCGCAGCGTTGGGAGTGAACATCTTGACTTTAATAATCACACGAGAATACAAAACAAACCACGATCGTGAAGTCCTCAGTGAATACTACTGAACAATGAACAAAAACCCACAACCACAAGGTGAACACAGACATTTAAATATGGCTCCCAATCAGAGATAACGAGCCGACAGCTGACACTCGTTACCTCCGATTGGGAGTCACTGACCAAACATAGAACGCGAACACCTAGACACTACCCACAGTACAAAACACACGGAAATCTACACACCCTGACTAAACATAAAAAGTCCCAGAGCCAGAGTGTGACAATTATTCTAACATTTCACATTCTTAAAATAAAGTGGTGATCCTAACTGACCTAAGACAGGGAATTTTTACTAGGATTAAATGTCAGGAATTGTGAAAAACTGAATTTAAATGTATTTTGCTAAGGTGTATGTAAACTTCCGACTTCAACTGGACGTCATTTTAGGCAAAAATTGAAAAAAAGGGTCCGATCCTTAAGAGGTTAATCATGTTATTTATTTATTTATAAAAATCCGGTGTTTCTATGTCAAACGGTTTTGTTATATTTCAGTCTTCTGTATGTATATAAAGTGTAATATTTGGATGCAAACTCAAAATGTAATACATTTCAACTCTATATCTGACATGGTACAGGTGTCTTCTTTTTTTTAAGCCCATAACCATGTGTGTGAGGTGTGTACTTTTGTTTCAAAATAGATTTGTTTAAGACAACCAATAATCACTCTGTGTAACCCTGATTTAGCCCAATGCAGTAAAAGGTTCATTGAAAATGAATATCCCCAATACAGTTGTTCGCATGTAGACAATTAGACATAGACATGCATACACTCACGTGATTGTAGCTCTGCACTGTACTTAGCCTGGATAAGGAAACGCTATAAAGAGACTGTATGCAAATGAAATAGCAGCAGCTTAAATATTCAATTAAGTGTGGCATCACCTCAAAGACGTCTGTTTACTGGTTTAATTAGACCGAAACCAGCGTTTAAGGGCTCTTGTGTCTTCTGCGTGTGTGTGCTGTGCTCTTCTATCCCCACAAACAGAAGGGGATATTTACAGGAGGTCAACAAATGGGTATATTTACAGGAGGTCAACACATGGGTATATTTACAGGAGGTCAACACATGGGTATATTTACAGGAGGTCAACACATGGGTATATTTACAGGAGGTCAACACATGGGTATATTTACAGGAGGTCAACACATGGGTATATTTACAGGAGGTCAACACATGGGTATATTTACAGGAGGTCAACATATGGGTATATTTACAGGAGGTCAACACATGGGTATATTTACATGAGGTCAACACATGGGTATATTTACAGGAGGTCAACACATGGGTATATTTACAGGAGGTCAACACATGGGTATATTTACATGAGGTCAACACATGGGTATATTTACAGGAGGTCTCATCTCTCCACTGGAGGGGCTGATGGTGATGAATGGAGGGTGGTTCCTCTTTTCTCACATTTAGCAGTGCTTCACATTATCTGGCATTTCTGTGCCATTCCCTCCCTCGTTCCCCCTCCTCCCTCCCTCCCTCCCCCTCCTCCCCCCTCCTTCCCCCTCCATCCCTCCTTCCCCTTCCCTCCCCCTCCCCCTCCCTCCCCCTCCATCCCTCCTTCTCCTTCCTCCCCCCCCTCCCCCTCCTCCCCCTCCTCACCTCCTCCCCCTCCTCCCCCCTCCCCCTCCCTCTCCCTCCTTCCCCCCCTCTCCCTCCTCCCCCCCCCTCTCCCTCCTTCCCCCTTCCCCCTCCCTCTCCCTCCTTCCCCCTCCCCCGATGACATTGACCAATTATGGCAGTAGATGTTAAACAAACAGCCGATCCCAGTCTCTTACAAACAGCCGATCCCAGTCTCTTACAAACAGCCGATCCCAGTCTCTTACAAACAGCCGATCCCAGTCTCTTACAAACAGCCGATCCCAGTCTCTTACAAACAACAAAGCCCAGTGTCTTACAAACAACAAAGCCCAGTGTCTTACACCCTGGGGAGGAGGGATGTTTATTTTCTTTCTTTTTGCCACTGGGTCTGGCAGATGGTGCTACTGCAGTCCTGTGTTGCTGCTGCTCTGATATCATCAGGTGCCAATCCTTTTGTGTGTGAGGGAGCCAATGAACTGAGAGAGAGAGAGAGAGAGAGAGAGAGAGAGAGAGAGAGAGAGAGAGAGAGAGAGAGAGAGAGAGAGAGAGAGAGAGAGAGAGAGAGAGAGAGAGAGAGAGAGAGAGAACAAACTCAACAAAACAGACTCTGCTTCGAGACATGTCACACACCTCCACCCTTCATTTCAAATTACAGGAGAATCCTTTACAACTTTAGCTCCCTTCTACAGTACTCTGCAGCTCTCCTCTCTCCTCCTCTCTCCTCCTCTCTCCTCTCCTCCCTGTTGTTCTGTCTGTCCTTGCCCGTGCATGGTGCTGGCCAGGCGTCATATGCTGAACAAGGTAAATGTCACGGGAAGCCGCTGGCCTCACTGAATTGACCAGGTGGAGGTAATCATTATGGCAGGAGGATTTACATGCCCCCTGTGCACCACATCTCACTTTACCTCTCTCTTCCC